>CM053033.1:115356751-115579251 GCA_028564925.1 Lithobates sylvaticus
TTGGCATGGTTGTTGGTGCCAGACGGGCTGGTCTGAGTATTTCAAATACTACTGATCTACTGGGATTTTCATGCAGAACCATCTCTAGGATTTACAGAGAATGGTCCAAAAAAGTCCAGTGAGCAGCAGGTGTGTGGACAAAAATGCTTTGTTGATGTCAGAGGAGAATGGGCAGACTGGTTTGAGATGATAAAAAGACAACAGTAACTCAAATAACCACTCGTTACAACCAAGGTATGCAGGACATGGTCTCTGAATGCACAACACATCAAACTTTGAAGCAGATTTGCTACAGTAGCAAAACACTGCACTGGGTCCCACTCCTGTCAGCTAAGAACAGTTCACACAGGCTACAGTTCACACAGGCTCACCAAATTTGGACAATAGAAGATTGGAAAAACATTGCCTGGTCTCGATTTCAGCTGCGACATTCAAATGGTAGGGTCAGAATTTGGCGTAAACAACATGAAAGCACAGATCCATCCTGCTTCTATCGACGGTTCAGGCTGGTGGTGGTGGTGTAATGGTGTGGGGGATATTTTCTTGGCACACTTTGGACCCCTTAGTACCAATTGAGTATCGTTTAAACACCACAACCTACCTGAGTATTGTTGGGGACCATGTCCATCCCTTTATGACTACAGTGTACCCATCTTCTGATGGCTCCTTCCAGCAGGATAATGCACCACGTCACAAAGCTCAAATCATCTTACCACTGGTTTCTTAAAACATGACAATGAGTTCACTGTACTCCAATTGCCTCCACAGTTATCAGATCTCAATCCAATAGAGCACCTTTGCAATGTGGTGGAATGGGAGATTTGCATCATGGATGAGCAACTCTGCGTGATGGTATCATGTCAATATGGACCAAAATCTCTGAGGAATGTTTCCAACACCTTGCTGAATCTATGCAATGACGAATTAGGGCAGTTCTGAAGGCAAAAGGGGGTCCAACCCAGTACTAGCAAGGTGTACCTAATAAAGTGGCCAAAGAGTGTAGACCCTTGTGAGCACATTTTAATTATATAATACATTACTTTTTCTATATGCAGTTTGTTCTGTGTTGTCCTTTGCCCTTTCCTTGTTGTTTCTCTATACAGTTGGATTTCCCACTCCAGGTTTACAGGCAGCAGCATCGGCAACTTAGTGCTAGAGATTTTTTTTTTTTATTAGTTTGCCAGACTACTCTCACCACTAGTTGGTTTTCTTGTCCTGTACATACATACTTGTGTTTGCAAATTTTTAAACCCCATGAGCACTCCCACAGGGTTACTGGGTTTGCACTTAGTATACAGTATGTATTCCATACTCTTACATTGAGGTGAGAGGATTTAGAACACATTTTTTACTTGATGTGCATTGCTTTTTTTGTGTATAAAGCAGCAGTATACCCTTACTGCACCTATGCTGCTACTTAAAACTTTAGTATGGCAATTTTTGCATAGTTACATTGGACTAGCTTGCCCACTGTATGCATGTATTTGCCATACCTGGGTGATTCCCATGGAAGAAAAGCACTGTAGTCAGGGCAGGACTTACCATTGGGCTTGACTGGGCTCAAGCCCATGGAAGAAAAGCACTGTAGTATGCATCTTTACTACAGTGATCTTCTGGGACTCATGCTAAGTAGCTGCCCTGTTGGTTACTCAACACAGGAGATCACCCACTTGGCACCAGCACCATTCAGGGACCACTGCATTTTCTCAATAAATGCAAAGTATCCTCTGAATGGATGAGGTGGACACTCTGAATGTCACTGTCCTGCCTCTCTCCCTCATCTACTCAGAGAACACTTTGCTTTTATGGAGTAAGTGCAAAGTTCTCCCTAAATGGCTACTGTGATTTACAACTTTACAAGTTTGACACATACATACTTACATTGGTCCAAGAAAAACCAATGTAACTATGTAAAAACTGCCATACTGTACCTAAATGTCAGTTTAAAAAAAATGGCACAATTACAAAGCACAGTGATATGCTCCAAAGAAATTAAACCCCCTTTCATTTCAATGAATGGGGGGAAAAAAAGTGCTGTTTGGAGAAGAGCTCATTCACATGGCCTGTTAAAGTCTTGTCAACAGCATCCCCTACTCTCAAGGAGTGTTAAGTGGAAAACATTCTGTAGGACAATGCATGCTCCACACTGATGTAGCGCCCTGGTGTTTAGGCTTGAGAGCTCAAATGATTTTTTTCTGCAAACTCTGAAACGTCGTTTTGTAGGCAGGTGGAGGATGTAGCACCCTGGTGTTTAGTCAGGGTTGCTCATAAATTTGCCTGCCAGGTATAGCTATCTTGGCCCATTGTTAGGGATTCGTTTATTTCACACATGACAGGCTTTAAAATTTTCTGCGGACATATGTCTGTTGTCAGATTTTCCAAGCGTGTGTATACAAGTCTGGGCAAAAGTGCAAACACGCATGCTAGGAAGCAAGGACGGGCCAGAAGCAGTCGTTCTGGTAAACTAGGGTTCGTAATGGAGAATTAACATTCATGACGTGGCAAATTATGAAATCTCAAAATGCAGCGCACAATTCTCTTCTTCTTTGATGGGATAATAAAGAAGCTGCTTTGCTGGTGATACTGATGGGGTTATTGCAAACTTATTTTCAAAGGCTTTTTTTTCCTAGTGTTATCAAGAATAATATTATTATGCTTGTTTTTTTTTTTTTTTTTGGTGCAAGTTACCACAACACCATTATCCAGTAATTTTTAAAGTGGAGGGCCACCCTGAAAAAAAAAAAACTTGATAAAAATGTTGTTAATAACAATTTAAAAAGAAAAAAAAAAGAATTTTTTTTTTACTTACCAGAAATGGCTGTTGCTAGGCAGATCGTCCTAATCTGCATCTTCCAGTTCTGCGTAGCTGTTGTGTCTTCTGCTCCTAGCGCCGTCTTCTAGTGAATGGGGCGCGGTGTGTTATGGGAACTGTGTGTCCCACAACACATCGCGTTCCCCATTCACAAAGCGCCGCGCGACGACTCGCGCACGTAGTCTTCGCTGCCCGTTTCCCTTACTGAGGATGGCGGCGCTGGGACAGGAGCACCGAGGGACATCTCGTCCTCCACGACCGACATCGCGGGTGCCCTGGGAGGGTAAGTGTACTTATTAAAAGTCAGCAGCTACTTTTTTTTTAGCTGCTGACTTTTAAAAAATTTTTTTTTTAGCTGAAACACCCCTTTAAGATCAAAGATACAACTATGTTGGTGTCCCTTGTAAATTTTACTGCTGCACTTATAAGTTTTGCTGCTAGGTGGCCGGGTACCTGGTGGCATTAGATACGAGAAGGGCAATGCAAGGTCAGATTATGGGTATATGGGGTATCCCAGCCAATATGCAGGTTTTTTTTTTAAATCCCTTGGCCTGCTGGGAGAACCTATATATTTGGATGGAGTCAGAGAGCCTATCCAGAAGCAAGAGAGCAGCGTAGGGTTGGGATTGCGGCTTGCAGTCCAACCACAAGTGACAGTTCTGCTAGCCAGAGAACCTGTCATGGTCGAAGGTAGAGGGGAAACTGTTGCCACTAAGGGACCTTATTACCAGGGACCACAGTGAATAGCTGAAGCAAGTACCGGAGCAGAATTCTCACCAACCGGGGACGGTGAAGAATCGGGAAACTTCAGTGGGTATCCAGCCAGGGACCCAGCCAGATGACGCTTGCAGAGCAGCTTTGTGTGTCAAGCCAGGGACCGAGCAGGCCAGTGGGGTGAAGCTTGAGAAGTATCTTGAGTGCCAATCTAGGGATAAAGCAGGAAAGCGGGGGTGACACTTGAAGATACTACAGTGAAGATTGGAGGCGCTCATGGGATTCAGTGGCAGTGAATCATCTAGTCTAGTGAGAGAGACTGGGAGCTCAGTGGGCTGAAGAACTACAAGAAATGATAGTGGAAGTAACGGAACTGTTACACCTTGTGTTAGAAACTGTTAAAGACTGTTGCCATAAGAGAGCATTCCTACACATGCAGATGTGGCATCTTGCTGGAGGCCTTTCCCTGCATGGCTGTCCTCCTGTTGAAGTCTCGGAACTACCTAAGGGTGTCCTGCTCTAACCCTCTCTCCCAAAGTTCTGTTAAGAGAAATAAAAATCTCTTTGCATTCAAGAAGTGTCTGGCTTCCAATGAATCTACCTTGCATTGCACCCACTATACCTTACAACCCACCACATACAGAAGGATGTCAGCTATCTCTGGCCCTGGAGGTCCTCAATAGACTGAAGGAGGCCTGGGACCTTGCTACACTATGATCTGCATTTTTCGAATGTCTCATAAAATCAGTGACGGCTGGTGCTGGAGGATTAAGGGGGGTGCGTGCGGGCCCCTCCAGGTTCGCACTCACCCTACAGGCGGAGCCCTTAAGCGACCAAGGCTCCCCTGGTCCCCGGTGCTGTTGATTTGCTGGGTGGGAGGGTTCGGGGAGCAGTGTAACAACATGGAACAAGCCAATTGCTTGTGAGGAGGTGACAGACCTGGTAGAGACCTGCTTGTCTGGCGCCCTGCACGGCCACACACATGGATTGTGGGGGCCTGGGGGGGGGGGGGGAGGGGGGCAGCCACCACTGCATAAGATGCGGGTAAAGAATAAATACTACGGTTTCCATTGGAGAGTGAATAATGATACCTTTTCCTGCAGATCCTTTGACAATTCTTTTGCTTTCCCCATGACTCAGAATCCAGAAACGTCAGTGCAACACTGGATGAAAGATGCAAGGGTCTGTCAGGAGTCCAGAAATTCATCAACATTTTGTACACACACACTAATTACAAGAAAACAGATCACAGGTGTGGATGGTTACCTTTAATAGCCATGCAAACCTCTTTGTGTCAACTTGTGTGCATGTTATCAGGTCAAAATCACCAGGGTATGTAAACTTCAGAGTCATTTGGGTAGTTTCTGTTGTGATTATGATTTAAAAAGAGCAAACACGGTTGATTGATAATAAATGGCTTCAACCAAACACTAACCATGAGTGAAAGAAACGTTTTTGTGTTATCATTCATATTCTCTGAAAAATGGCCAAAAAATCATAATGTCTGCCAGGGTATGTAAACTTTTGAGCACAACTGTATGAAAGTCATGTGAACAGCAGTCAAAAAGAAATCCAGGCCGGCAAGCACAGCGGCCACCTCACTCAGAAATTGAGCCCCAGGCTTTTATTCCACTACAATCTAACCAGGCCTTACATTCCTAAATGGCATCCTTCCCAACCTGCGGTCAGCCTGTTATTGACACTACACTGAAAGAGATGTTTATATCACTGCATTCCTCTCTTGTGACTGATTTATCCACTCTATTTACTAAACTCACTACAGATGTCAGTCTAATAGATAACAGAGTATCCACTATTGAGAAAGGTATGATGGAATGCGCCTCCACAGTCAATGACATCATTGAGTCTATTGATGAGGTAAAAGATGAACAAGAGTGGATAAGGGGCAAATTAGCAAATTTGGAAGACCGCTCTAGACGAAACAATGTCAAGTTAAGGGGGGTCCCCGAAAATATAACAACTCCAGAATTACCCAAATACGCCAAAGAACTTATACGCACTATTCTACCTGAAGTTACGCCACGTGACATTATAATTGACAGAATACACAGAATTGCAAAACCTTCACACCTGGCTGCATCAGTGCCTAGAGATATACTTATGAGGATCCATTTTTTCCATATTAAAGAAAAAATGATGTCAGAAGCCAGATTGAAAGGCCCTCTACCACGTCCGTTTGAGGGTGTTCAAATATTTCCTGATTTATCAAGATATACGCTTCAACTACGTAGAGATTTGAACCCCATAACTAAAGGAATGCAAAACCATAAGATTCTATACAAATGGCGCTACCCGGCCACACTAATTGTCTCCAAAAACGGATCCACTCATATAATAAATGACCTACACAAGGGTTTGAAACTTTTGAAAGAATGGGGAATAATCCCGGAATACCACAAAGATGAAACTTCGCTTCTTCCAAAACGTCCTTCAACATATCACTACAATCAAAGATCCCGGAATCATCAACCTATGGAAGTATCTGGCTCCTGAGCGGTCCGCTAACTACGTTTATAGCGTCCCCTCCAGGAATTTTGTTTGATCTCACTTGCCTTTGGTATTAACTGTTCCACACTGCAGCAGTAAAAGCTGACTCTTTGCTTTTTTTTTTTGTGCTTGACACAAATCTGCCGCATCCTGTTTTCATATCTTTTGCTATATTTTTAAATAGCTGTTATATATAATTGTAATTTCATTCCAGGTTTTATAGAAATACATCTAGTTACGGAACCCAGGTATCCTGATAAGCCGAAAGGAACTGAATTTACTGTATACACCAAGAAATATCTGCAAACTGTAAGTGTTATAGTCTCCCACGATCCATCACTTAGCCACAACAGGAAATATGCCATTCACGATAGTATCCTTGAACGCCAAGGGTCTCAACCACCCAGCAAAGAGACAATCTTTGTGGCATACTGCTGAAAAGCTTGATAGTGATATCTTATGTGTCCAAGAGACACACTTGACCCCACTTTCAGCCACTTTATGTCGCAGTAACAAATTTCCCCATATTTTCTATTCTAATTTCTCTTCCAAGAAGAGAGGAGTGCTTGTAGCGATCAAGAAAGACACTGACTTCCACCTCATAAAAGAAATAGGTGACCCCAATGGTCGTTTTCTTATTTTAATCTGTATGATTAATGGAACTAAATATACCTTACTCAACTTGTATGCTCCCAATTCTAGACAGGCAAATTTTGTCAAAAAGACTTTGACCAAAATTAAAGAGTTACAACAAGGATATCTCCTTGTATGCGGAGACTTTAATATGGTTGCAGATATTTATATGGACACTACTTCAGCGGATAAGAGAAGACCCTCTCCCCTGGGGCAAATCCTGACATCGTCTGATCTTTACGATGTCTGGAGATGCCACCATGGATCAGAGAGGGATTATACTTATTTCTCCCCGCAACACAAGTCGTATTCCAGAATTGACATGTTTGTTGTTGATAAATTGTTATTACAAAAGGTGACTACCTCTGTTATCCACACCATGACATGGTCAGACCACAACCCAATTTCGATAATTATTGATGATATGTCTCCTCAACGGAACTCTTTTCTCTGGAGAGCCAATAATTTCATATTACAACATGCTACATACTCCAAAGAAATTGCCACTCATTTGAAAGAATATTTTGAATTAAACGCTGATTCAGTGGGGGATCCTGCCGTGGTGTGGAACGCGCATAAAGCGGTAATGAGAGGTGTTCTTATAAAACTGGGCTCCATTCACAAAAAAAAAAGAACACAACAAATAGACTCCCTTACTTCCCAAATTGCTCATTTGGAGGCAGACCATAAGTCATCTGCATGTCCCACTACACTAGCACAATTAATGTCGCTTAGACAGGAACTCAGGCTGCTTCTTCTCCATACATACGAACATATGCAACGCAAATTCAAAGCCATCTCTTATTCCACATCCAATAAGGCAGGAAAAAGATTAGCACAACGTATCAAAGGGGCTAGAGTTAAATCTAAAATTCCCTTCTTATTCCACCCACACTCGAAAGTGAAGCTATCTAATCCACAAGACATTGCGAATGCTTTTAGCGATTACTATAGTGACCTATATAATCTCAAGAATGACCCTACAACCCACCAACCATCCCCAGAGGAAATTGATGACTTTCTCCATAAGATAAATTTACCGACTCTGACAGAAACACAATTGTCTTATTTAAATGCTCCTTTTTCAGCACCAGAACTTCTAGCTACCATCTCATTACTGCCTTGTAACAAAACACCAGGCCCGGATGGCCTTACAGGGGAATACTTCAAACAATTCTCTACCTATTTGATTCCACACTTGCTGAAATTTCTTAACCAAGCTGCATATTCTTCCAAATTCCCTGTAGAATCGCTAAACGCATTAATTATCACTCTCCCAAAACCTGAAAAAGATCCGACTGCCCACAAAACTTCCGGCCAATCTCCTTACTTAACCTTGATTTAAAAATATACGCCAAAACTATTGCTAGACGCTTAATGAAGATTATGCCAGACCTGATTCACAAAGACCAAACAGGATTTATTAAAGGGAGGCAAGCATCCGACGCGACGCGTCGCATGATTGACTTAATCCATTGCGTAAATTCCAGTGGAACACCTTCTCTGCTTCTTTCTTTAGATGCAGAGAAGGCATTTGATCGGGTGCACTGGACCTATCTACAGAAAGTTCTCATGAAATTTGGGTTTAAAGACAATATTTATAATGCTATCATGGCACTATATACTTGCCCAGCTGCTCAAGTTTTTTTCGGCTAATATGATATCTCATCCATTCCAAATTTCGAACGGTACCCGTCAGGGTTGCCCATTGTCGCCCTTAATTTTTGATCTAACTATAGAACCTTTAGCTGAGCACATACGCACGAACTCGAACATCTCAGGCATAACTGTTGGCAACACTACTCATAAGATTAGTCTTTTTGCTGATGATGTGATTTTAATATTATCAAATCCTACCTCCTCCTTAGCAGCAGCCCGAGACGTTTTAGATTGGTTTGGACGAATATCATTTTACAAACTAAATGTCACCAAATCACAAATACTAGATCTCAAATTGAATTCCACCACTAAATTACTATTACAAGCCCAATACCCCTTCACATGGTCTGAACGCAGCATTTCTTACCTAGGTATTCAACTCACTAGAACCACTAAACTCCTCTTTTCATCAAACTTCAAGCCTCTCTTAGATAAATTACGTACTGAATCTCAGAAATTAGCTAAAATGGAACTGTCATGGTCTGGCAGATTAGCGGCGTTCAAGATGATGCATTTACCTCAAATTTTATACCTGTTTAGGACCATTCCTATTCCTATTCCTAAATATTACTTTAAGTCACTTCAAACGATACTCAACCGATGTATTTGGCACGGTACAAAACCTAGATGCGCTCATTCTATACTTAGGATACACAAATTAGCGGGAGGATCAGGTTCAATAGATTTTACAGATTATCACACTGCAGCGATCATAGCTCAAGCAACTGAGTGGTTTCAGCAAGATCCGAATAAAAACTGGTGCAATATAGAACTTTCCTTACTATTTCGTCCTAGTTTAAAAAATTGGTTGTTGAGCACTCCATTAGACGCTAAAATACCAAAAGCGATTCCCCCTACCATGATAGCCACGGTCAGAGCATGGAAAATTCTAACCCAAACTATCCATCAAGAACCCACTACTACACAGATACCGATACCTATAGAAGTCTTAAACCACATCTCACCTGAATTATCTACATCCCATTGGTCTAACCGAAAAATCTCATTCATAAATCAACTATTTCATGACTCAAACCCAAAATCCTTTTCAACCCTCCAAAATGAATTTCACTTGCCTGAATCAGACTTTATTGCATATTCCAAACTTCTGAAATGCCTTAACAAAATCAAACCTCTCTTATATACAGTTTCTTCAGTAATATGGAAATACCTGCACTTTGAATTTCCTAAACAGAAGGGTATTTCACTTGTATACAACACCCTGAACCAAAAGCGTGTATTTACTAAATCCACACCACATACACACTGGGAAAATGATCTAGCAACGACTTATACAGAATCACAATGGGAACAAGCTTCACGAAGTGTATACAAATCCACGAAAAGCTCTGCGTTGTGGGAACTCACACAAAAATTGTCCCTTAGATGGTATTTGACGCCTTCTCGCTTGGCAACATTCTATCCCACATTATCTAATAAGTGCTGGAGATGTAATTCCAACATAGGAAGCATATTCCACATATTTTGGGAATGTACCCTCATACAGGAATACTGGAAAACCGTTTTTCTTCTCTTAAAAGATATATCCCAGATAGATATACCAATGTCTCCGGGTCTAGCTATCCTGAATTTATCCATTGAAGACATACCCTTTTCATTTCGTCATGTGACGACACATATCCTATTGGCAGCTAGGTTAACTATAACCAGATTATGGAAGTCAGATACAACTCCCTCTATCACTCACCTCTTAGATACCGTAAACCTACATTATAGTTATGAATTAATGATGGCATCCAGTGAGGGTAAATTACCCAAGGAATAAATTGCGTTTTGTAGCATTTTAATAACAGTAATTCTTGTTCTGTAACGTGTTTTGTCTGTCATGCCTTAATCATGTGAACAGCAGTCAAAAAGAAATCCAACGTGTTTTGTCTGTCATGCCTTAATCATGGCTATGGCTCCAGGTACCAGAGGGGGGAGAAAATACTTTTTGTCAGTCAGCTCCCTCAATCCCTCAGATCCCGTCCTGAAGCCACAAGCGGAAAGAAAAAAACAAACACAAAATTCAAAACCTGAGTGAGAGTTTCCCTTTAAGATAAGCAGGTGTTGTAGGCTGATTCTTTTTGTGTGTGTTTGGGTCCTTGAAGGGTGTCCTGGATCTTCAGCTAGCTATGAAGAGGCCCAAAGGTGTTGCTGTGCAGTGTCGACCACCAAGCAATGTGTCCTTGAGGAAGGTATTTACTGTATAGAGGGAGAGGTAAAGGTATCTGCATGCAGTGTCTCTGACTGTAATACTAAATAAGTATAGGCTTCTGCCCACTCACCAATCCTGGAAAGACCAAGGCTCGCGGAGAAAGTGTGTCTCGCAACAGGCTCTTGAAGGATCCGCAGTGAATTGAATATGCCCGACAGGCCACCCGATGAGCCAGGGATTCAGCGACGTCTGTGTGGGCATAGGTGAGATTGGCCCCTGGATAGCCACTCTGCCAATGTGAAGCTGGTAGCTGAGGCTCTGCCTCCATGGATAAGGCTCACTCACAGAAAAGCCCTCCCACCATCCAGAACGTGGCGCCCGCTCACATTGACCAGAGGAGCCTAGCTTCTTGATCCTGTAGCTGCAGATCTCGTGTCCCAAGAGAGCAAGCCCCTCCCTGAACTGTTCTATTTATCTGCTAACCCAGAATTCCTCCTCTTTCCAACCATCTGGAACTTGTAGTTTGCAGTAGCATTAGATCAATTGAAATCTTTTTTGGATTTTCTGGACTACATGTACCATGATCCCCTGCTTACAGTAGTAGTCTCTGTCTCTCTCTGCAGTCAGGAAATTATGTCAAAATCTGCATGCTGGGCGCTAGGCAGAACAAAGCTCAATTAAATCTTTGTTAAGGAAAGTCCCATATGACAAAAGCGATATAGCCAGCACTTGGCTACATAAACAAGGCTTACGTAAAAATATATAACCTATAATTGGATCAGGAGTGCTATGCATACTTACACAATATTACAAGAGCTGCTGCTCAGCCACGCTACAGTGCAACTTTAACAAAAGCTAAAGATGAGGGGGGATTCTAATATGATGGTGTCAGTATGCTATGGTGTGTTGTTTACAATGTGTCTCTGCCAGATTTTAAGTGTCTAACAACTGTTTATTTTTTAAGAGTTTCAAGTGTCAAAGTATGACGTAGCGTGTGTTAGTTGAAGAAGTTGAAAATCAAAATGGGTTCCCAATTGTTGACAGATTACCAGAAGAGAAAGCGAGGCACCAATTAATCACACAACCAAATTTAAAACAATCCTCATGATTTCTGTACACATTTTGTGACCATGGGTGAGATCTGGATTTACCATTTTGACTCAGAATTCAAAGAACAACGCAGTGGAAACATCTGGACCTCCAAATTAGTTTATATTGTCCAAGCCAGTGTTGACAAGATGATGAGTTTTGGGATTCTGAGGAAATTTTTACATTGTCTTTCTCCTTCATACACAGACCATAGAGGGATTTATTATGTCAACTTAATTAATAAACCTTGAGAAGTGATCAAGGAGAAGAGTCATGGCAAGTTGTGTCAAAAAGTCCTCTTCCACCAGGACAGTGTCCCGATGCACACTTTTATTTGTTGTTTTGGCTACCATTATTAAAGCAAAGATATCCCTTTTTTCCATGTGCTGCTACATTCTTTCAAAATTGAAAGGTCATTTGCTGACAAGCAGTTATGGAAGCTCCTATGACCCGTTACCAAACTCACATCCTCCTGTAGTGTTTTTGACCTGGCTTACCTCAAAATTTTGCTTTAGCCTGATCTCTTGTTTCTATCCTTGGCTTGTGTCATGACTTCATCCTCTGCCTGCTGTTTTGGTGCTTCTGCTGCTCATCTGATGTCAACCTTGGTTAGCTTTTGCCCCTGCCTTCTGATTTGGTACATCTGCTACCCACTTGTGCCAGTTTTTGTGCTGCATTTGTGAGCCAGCATTCCACCCAAATTCAATTCTGAGCATCCACAGCATCCCAGCAGTATCCAGACTGTCATCTCACCACACTTGTGTCATTACCCACTGCAGGACCTACTGGAGACCACTGACCACTCCTCATTCGACTACATCATCACCAACTCCAGTGATTATTGGACAGAAGATGTAAAGAAAGCCAGCTTGGCCTCTACCGGTACGCGACACCGTCTCCTCAACTTTAAAAATGTTAACTTTTCTTTTAAGGGCTTGTTTACACTAGTGGTTGAGGAGCAGTATAACCCCACATCTCCCCCTTTAGCACAGTAGGAATTATACCCCGTTGCTTTCATTGTGCGTAGCTCCTGCCAAGTGCAACCCATTAAAGTGAATGGGGATGCTTTGCGAGTGCCCCACAATCGCATGCAATGCATGTGGTTGAAGCACGCTAGTTTTTAGATCGATCTTCAGAGACCAAAGCTGATGTGAACCAATAAATAAAAAAGTGAAATACCGCACTATACCAGAAATCAAATACAAAAAAATATAGGAAAGCAGCTGCTAGAGGTGAGATACACACAAATAGTAAATAAAAAGAAATGTAGCAGAGCTAATAATAGGATTAAGGATTTGGGAGGAGTTGACGTGCTGACGTCACTGCACACTAGTGTCTCAGTGGATGGGCGTCCATGTTCAGCCGGCTGGCTATTTGCTGCTATCTACTTTTTAATATTTTAAGTGTAATTTTAAAAAATCTTTTATTAACCACTTTAAGACCAGCCTCGTTTTGGATTTTAGGTGTTTACATGTTTAAAACAGTTTTTTTTGCTAGAAAAAAAACTTAGAACCCCCAACATTATATATTGTTTTTTTTCTAACACCCTAGAGAATAAAATGGAGGTCGTTGCAATACTTTTTTTCACACCGTATTTGCGCAGCGGTCTTGCAAGCGCACTTTTTTGGGAAAAAAGTCACTTTTTTGAATAAAAAAATAAGACAACAGTAAAGTTAGTCCAATTTTTTTATATATTGTGAAAGATAATGTTACGCCGAGTAAATTGATACCTAACATGTCACGCTTCAAAATTGCGCCCGCTAGTGGAATGGCATCAAACTTTTACCCTCAAAAATCTCAGTAGGCGATGTTTAAAAAATTCTACAGGTTGCATATTTTGCGTTACAGAGGAGGTCTACAGCTATAATTATTGCTCTCGCTCTACCGATCGTGGCGATACCTCACATGTGTGGTTTGACCACCGTTTTCATATGTGGGCGCTACTCACATATGCGTTCGCTTCTGCGCACGAGCTCGTCGGGACGGGGCGCTTTAAAAAATTTTTTTTTTGTTTTTCTTATTTATTTTTCTTGATTTTATTTCTTTTTACACTGTTTTTTTTTAAAAAAAAATTAATTGGCTCACTTTTATTCCTATTACAAGGAATGTAAACATTCCTTGTAATAGAAAAAAGCATGACAGGTCCTCTTAAATATGAGATTTGGGGTCAAAAAGTCCTCAGATTTCATATTTGGACTTCAATGAAAAAAAAAAAAAAAAATGTCATTTAAAAAAATGACATTTGAAAATTCCTCTTTAAGAGGTATGGGCGGAAGTGAAGTTTTTGGCGTCGCTTCCGCCCTCCTATGGTATAGAGATGAGTGGCGGCCATCTTAGCGTCACTCATCTCTAGACACAGGAGGGGAACGGACCCGATCGCCTCCGCCGCTGCGACGGTTCCGGTAAGCGGCGGAAGGCACGGGAGGGGAGAGCGGCGGGAGGGGGGGCACCTCTCCCGCCGCCGATAACGGTGATCTCGCGGCGAATCCGCCGCGATGACCACCATTATCGGACAGTCGACCGGCGCCTGAAGAGATGGATACCTCGGTTGTGGCAGCAGCTGCTGCCGTTACCGAGATATCCCTCTTCAAAAAAGGGACGTACATCGTCGTGCGCCGGTCGGAAAGTGGTTAAACACGTTCAGACGGTATTATGCTATGGTGAGCCTTTCTTTTCTGGGTTCCGTATGACCGCCTATCGGAGCTTCTTGGCTTAGGAGAGCCTGCTGAGTTACCAATAACATCCGGTGGAGTTTGGATCCCCCTGAGCCATTTGCCTTGTCTCTAGGATACGAGCCTGGGATTGGAGATACCTGGTTTACCCTTGGATAAAGGCCCTGACCGGGTTGTAGGTCACAAGCTCAATTAGCTTTCTATTGGGTAAGCTTGCATTCTATATGGTGGTAACATCTTTGATGCGGTGGTGGATTTGTCACGGAATTATTATTTCATTATTCTTTGAACACTTTTTCATCTTTTTCTGAACACTTGATATATGAACTTGGATTGTTGTCACAGAGGGGGGAATCTATTTATACCTTCCCATCCAAGGACCCTTTATTTACACCATTTAATTATATGATTGTGTTTTTTTATTAAAAATTTTATACACATATTTTTTCACATATAAGTATTTTATTTTTATAACCCTTTTCAGTATTGGGTTATGATTAATTGATTTCATTAGTTTGATTAATTTATTTTTGTAAAGTATTTTTGTGATATTACACCGTATATGTGCAACATTAGTGTGAACCAGCCCCTCCTTCTCCTATTGGTACGTAATGTGGTAGGTGACCTCGCTGATCAACAGAGTATTATGTGGCTAGGTTCATCTTTTTACAGGAGTGAAGATCAGGAGGATGTAACTTTAGCTGCCCATAACACTGGCTCTAATGTGGATTTAAACATATGGGTTAACTGAAGGGAAGCTCTGCTGATTTTTTTTTTATGATAAGCTTTCAATTGCCCAGGTTTGTGACAGGTTTACTGTAATAAACCCCTGTGAAAAAATGTCTTCCCCCTCAGAGTCTAACCTGGGCCTAAATCATAACATAATTCATACATGGCTGTAATAAATCTGCCCATGTTACATGATTTATATAATACAATAAACATGTCTATATTACACAATTTTATACTGCACTATAGACCTCTAATATTTATAAGTGCTGATGCTGGAAAATTCGAGTGTGCCTAAAGCTCTGTATGAAATGTGCCACACGCTTTCTGTTTATGTGTCAATTCATTCACATACATAGTTCATCAGAAGAGGTTTCTAAATACCCAAATGTGATAAAAAAATAAGTAAAGAAAAATGATCTAAGAAGTATATGCATATGAAGAAGAATCACAAAGTGAACTGAAGATGTTGTGTGGGTGTTTGAATGTGGTCCAGAAGCTCATGTGCTTGCTCCTGGGAATCGTAAGTTTTTGTCTTTTTATACACCCACCACCAACTAACGGCAACAGCAGCAGTCTTTTTTTTACTACCAAAAAGACAAAAAAATTGTAGTTAATATAAAACATACAAGCCATATGGAAAGGTAGCATACAGTAAAAAAATAAA
Organism: Lithobates sylvaticus; assembly: GCA_028564925.1. Classification (NCBI taxonomy): domain Eukaryota; kingdom Metazoa; phylum Chordata; class Amphibia; order Anura; family Ranidae; genus Lithobates; species Lithobates sylvaticus. Next base: position 115,372,393 of record CM053033.1, read on the forward strand.
TAAAATCCTGGCAGGCAGGTCGAGGAGTTTTACCTAAAAATGCTTCTATCACCAGGAGTGAGCCAATGCAGATCACTCTGCTTGTTCTGTATGTTTGTTCTCAAATAGTAAGCAAATTCAGGACAAAAACATCTATTACAGTGGGTATAGAAAAGTAGAAAATAATCAACCCCCCCTTTAAAATAATCACATTTTGTTGCTTTGCAGCCTGAAATGAAGACGGTTTTTGTTTTATCCAGCTGTATTTACTCAATGCAGTGCAATGTATAACATCTAAGATGTAACACCAACAACCTACCCATTGAAATCAATGGGATACTGCGGTAATACCGCTGGCAAAGTGCCACTGCAGCGACGCTTTGCGGGGGCTTTTAACCCTTTATCTGCCGCTAGCGGGGTGGTTTTAATACCGCGGCTAAAACGACGGTAAAGCAGCGCTAAATATAGTGCTGCTTTACCGTCGCCGCCTGCACCACCCCAGTGTAAAACCCGCCTGATTGAAAACAATCACTGAGTTGGAAAAAGGCTCACCCCCTCCTATACTCAATCAGGTGTAGCTAATCACAGTCTCAATGGCACACAAAGCCATTTGACTTTCATCTAAGGATGATCTGAACACCCCATGGTTCGGTTCACACCAGAACATCCGAACAGGCAAAAAATTCGGAAGAACACATGAACACCGTTAAAGTCTATGGGGACACGAACATGAAAAATAAAAATTGCTAATTTTAAAGGCTTATATGCAAGTTATTTTCATAAAAAGTGTTTGGGGACCTGGGTCCTGTATCAATGGGTCCTGTTTCAATGCAAAAAAAAGTTTTAAAAACTGATTTTTTTTCAGGAGCAGTGATTTTAATAATGCTTAAAGTGAAACAATAAAAATGAAATATTCCTTTAAATATTGTGCCTGGGGAGTGTCTATAGTATGCCTGTAAAGTGGCGCAGTTTTTCGGTGTTTAGAAAAATACCACAGCAAAATAAAATTTCTAAAGGAAAAAAGTAATTTAAAACCGATTGCGGCTGTAATAAATTTTTGGGTCTCGGCCATATAGAAAAATCATTGAAAAAAAATGTCATGGGTCCCCCCCCCCCCCCAGTCCATTACCAGGCCCTTTGGGTCTGGTATTAATATTAAGGGGAACCCCATGTGAATTGGTAACAGGGTACATTATACCACTACCATTTCACAAAAGAAAGTGCCAAAAATAGTAAAAAAAACAGACGACACTTAGGGACAAGTCCTTTATTAAAAGATAAAAAAATAAAAATGTCCCGCGATGTTCATCTTCTATCACGCCGGCCGACAAGCCGAAAAAAATAAAAAGCAAAAGCTCCACCTCCATGAGACTCTCTCGCCGAGTGACGCTTCTTGGTGACAGTTCTTATATAGCTGAGGGCGGGGCCACTCGGTGATGTAAACAGATGACCACACGTTCATCTGACGAGGCGTGGCCCCGCCCTCAGCTATATAAGAACTGTCACCAAGAAGCAACACTCGGTGGGAGCCTCCCATGGAGGTGATGCTGTTTTTGGGGGGGGGGGTTTCGGCTCATCGGGCAGCGTGATAGAAGATGAATGGACATCGCGGGACATTTTTATTTTTTTATATTTTATCTTCTAAATGTCTCTTTCTTTTGTGAAATGGTAGGGGTACAATGTACAATGTACCCTGTTACCAATTCACATGGGTGAAGGGGGCTTCCAGATTCCAATTAACCCCCCAGCCCGCAAACCCCCACAACCCCCGGGCAAGGGTTGTGGGGATGAGGCCCTTGTCCCCATTAACATGGGGAGAAGGTGCTTTGGGGGGCTACTCCAAAGCACCCTCCCCATGTTGAGGGTATGTGGCCTGGTATGGTTCAGGAGGGGGGGGAGCTCTCTTGCCCCCCTCTTTTCCTGCAGCCTGCCAGGTTGCGTGCTCAGATAAGGGTCTGGCATGGATTTTGGGGGGACCCCTGCGCCATTTTTTAAAATATTTTGGCGCAGGGTTCCCATTAAAATCCCTACCAGACCTGAAAGGTCTGGTAGGGATTTTGGGGGGGGGGGGGGGGGACTCCTACACCATTTTTTTTTTATTTGGTGCAGGGTTTTCCTAAATTTCCATACCAGACTTGAAAGACCTGGTATGGATTTTGGGGGGACCCCCACGCAATTTTGTTGTAATTTTTGGCTCGGGGTTCCCCTTAATATTCATACCAGATCCAAAGGGCATGGTAATGGACTGGGAGGGAACCCATGCCTTCTTTTCAATGAGTTTTATCTATATTGCCGAGACCCGACAATTACAGCTGCGATCAGTTTTAAATCATTTTTTCCTTTAGAAATGTAATTTTGCTGTGGTACTGTTCTAAACACAGGAAAATTGCGCCATTTTACAGGCATACTATAGACACCCCCCAGGCATGATATTTAAAGGAATATTTCATTTTTATTGTTTCACTTTAACCACTTAAGCCTCGGACCAACTTGCAGGCAAAGGACCAGGCCCCTTTTTGCGATTCGGCACTGCGTCGCTTTAACTGACAATTGCGCGGTCGTGCGACGTGGCTCCCAAACAAAATTGGGGTCCTTTTTTTCCGACAAATAGAGATTTCTTTTGGTGGTATTTGATCGCCCCTGCGGTTTTTATTTTTTGCGCTATAAACAAAAATAGAGCGAATTTTGAAAAAAATGCAATAAATATCCCCAAAAAGTATATAAAAAATTTTATATTTTTCCTCAGTTTAGGCCAATACGTATTCTTCTACATATTTTTGGTAAAAAAAAATCGCAATTAGCGATTATTGGTTTGCGCAAAAGTTATAGCGTTTACAAAATTGGGGATAGTTTTATAGCATTTTTATTAATATTTTTTTTTTATACTAGTAATGGCGGCGATCAAAGATTTTTATTGTGACTGCGACATTATGGCGGACACATTGGACATTTTTGACACATTTTTGGGACCATTGTCATTTATACAGAAATCAGTGCTATTTAAATGCACTGATTCCTATGTAAATGACACTGGCAGTGAAGGAGTTAACCACTAGGGGGCGGGGAGGGGCTAAGTGTGACATGTGCGTATTTTTTTTTTACAGTAGGGGGACGTGGCTTTACGTCTGTCGTCACTGATGGGCTTTCCCGATGACAGGGAACAGCCGATCAGTGACAGGCAGTGTAGCAAGCACGGGGAGAGGTTTGTTTACACAGACGTTCTTCAGCTCTGTGACCCGATCGCGTGACACCAGCGGCGATCGGGTCCGCTGGTCCCGCGGCCGTGGTCATGGAGCTCAGGTCTGGGCACTTAAAGGGCCACGTACAGGTACGTGATTGTGCCCAGCCATGCCATTCTGCCGACGTATATCGGCGTGAGGCGGTCCTTAAGTGGTTAAGCATTAGTAAAATCACTGCTCCCAAAAAAAACATTTTTAAAACTTTTTTTTTTTTTTTGCATTGATACATGTCCCCTGGGGCAGGACAATAACTTGCATATAATATAAGCCTTTAAAATGAGCACTTTTGATTTTTCATGTTCGTGACCCATAGACTTTAACAGTGTTCTGGCGACTTTCGAATTTGCCCCGAACACCGCATATTGTTCGGTGTTCGCCGAACGTCCGAACAACCAAAGTTCTGCCCAAACTTTATGCTCGGGCCGAACCGCTACTTTCAACTGTGATCATTTTGATGAGCTCTGCATGAAAAGAGATTTCCTGGAGCATTTCAGTCCCTGGCAACTAAAGCCATCAACTATGGGTGGCAAGGCACTATCAAAAGGTCTCCGCGATAAAGTTGTGGACAGGCACAAGTCAGGAGATGGATACAAAAAAATTCAACGGCTTTATCGATGCCTAGAAGCATAGTGAAGTCTTATTAAAAAGTTGAAGGTATTTGGCACAACAGAGACCCTCCCTGGATCAGGATGTCGCTCCAAACTGTTTGAAAGAGCCAGGAAGAAACTAGTCAGAGAGGCTACCAAGAGGCCTACAGTAACTCTGAAGCAGATGCAGGGATTTATGACAAAGAGTGGTCACTGTGTCCATGTGACAACAATATCACAAATTCTCTACAAATGTGGCTTGTATGGGAGGATTGCAAGAAAAAAGCCACTCCTCAAGAAAGCCTACATGCAGTCACGACTGAGCTTTGTCAAAACACACTTTGAAGATTCTGAGGCCACATGGAAAAAGGTGTTATGGTCAGATGAGACAAAAAAATGTATTATTTGGCGTCAACACCAAACGATATGCCTGGCAGAAATCCAATACAGCTCACCATCCAAATAACACCATTCCTACAGTAAAGCACAGAGGTGGTAATATCATGTTATGGGGTGGTAATATCCTGTTATGGGGGTGGTTCTCTGCAGCAGTGGCTGGAGCATTTGTCAGGATAGAAGGAAAAATGAATGGGGCAAAATAATATCAAATTCTTGAGGAAGATCTGCTGCCCTCTGCCAGAAAGTTGTCAATGGGAAGAAGGTTTACCTGCCAACAAAAACTGTGTGTCTTAAAATTCAGGCTGCAAAGCAACAAAATGTGATTATTTTAAAGTGGGTTGATTTTTTTCTATACCCACTTTAAATCACAATAATTAGGAATACAGTACATGGTTTATATTTGCAGGCCATCAAACTCCTATCCATGAATGCAGCACCCACCGTATTGCCATGAATGCAGCACCCACCGTATTTCCATGAATGCAGCACCCACTCCATTGCCATGAATGCAGCACCCAAACCATTGCCATGAATGCAGCACCCACTCCATTGCCATGAATGCAGCACCCACTCCATTGCCATGAATGCAGCACCCACCGTATTGCCATGAATGCAGCACCCACCGTATTGCCATGAATGCAGCACCCACTCCATTGCCATGAATGCAGCACCCACTCCATTGCCATGAATGCAGCACCCACTCCATTGCCATGAATGCAGCACCCACTCCATTGCCATGAATGCAGCACCCACTCGGGTGCTGCATTCATGGCAATGGAGTTGGTGCTGCATTCATGGCAATACGGTGGGTGCTGCATTCATGGCAATGGAGTGGGCCACTCCATTGCCATGATCTAATCTAGAAAAGCTTGGATACTACAGCAAAGTAGACATATTGGTTGCCAAATGTTTAATTGACATAACAAAGGTATTCTTATAGAGAAGGTACTTCTGTCTCCACAATGGAACTAAATCTACTTCAACTTTAAACAACTGGTATCCACCCTCAAAATGCTGATGCTGTCCCACTTTAAACAAATCTGATATACCTCTGCCGTATTGCCATGAATGCAGCCAGCACCCACCGTATTGTCTCCCTCACAGGCTCACACACACTCACCTGCCACAATGCAGACAGGGAATGATTTCCCAGTCCCACATGAAGTCCCACTACACTTCCAGATCCTGCACGGTCAGGAGAAAGGGTGGAGGAGAAGACGGCGGCGGCTTACAGAAGCATGGGTGAGACTCCAGGAGGCAGAGCAGCCTTCGCGCATGCACCGCCCACGTTCAAGGACTGGCCAGCCCCGCCGCAGCACATGACCACATTCGCCCAATCACAGGGCGCCAGCTGGAACAACATGGCGGCCGGATCGCAGGGAACACAGCAGTTAATGGAAATTCAGAGAACCGACACAAACTGGTGCAGGATTTCGATTTGCACCCCTCGCCTCGGCCTGCGCCCCTGGTGGGCACCGGTCTTGCCAACCCCTTGGTACGCCCCTGAGTTAATGCCTTTCCCAGTGCACTGCCAAAAAATTTGTTCATTTTTGTTTTTGTTTGTTTTTTTGTTTTTGTTTTTTTCTTTTTTCTTTTTTTCTTCGGAGATTCAAAAAATTCGGAAATTAGAAAATCCGAAAACAAGAAAGGAAAATCGGAAAATTAGAAAGAACGAAAATCCAAAAATTCTAAATAATAACTAACAATAACTATTAAATTATAGGTATTGAAATTTCCTTTCAAATTTGGCTGTTAGTGAACGTAACAAATACAAATTTACCTGAAGTTCCAAATTACCTGAACTAAAGAATGCCACATCCAATCAAATGGAACGGAACAAAATAAATAATAATAATAATAAGTTATTATTATTGTTATTTATTATTATTAATTTGTTACGTTCCATTTGTTTAGCTACGGCATTCGTTATTACGGATAATTCGTAACTTCGGATAAATACATAATTTGTTACGTTCACTAACAGCCAACTTTGAAAGGAAATTCCAATACATATATGTAATTTAATGGTTAGTAATAATTAAGTTATTATTAGTTATTATTTCAGATTTTCGAACTTTCGGGTTTTTGAATGCTTGGATTTTCGTTCTTATTTTCATATTTTTCTTCTTTTGAATTTTCATTCTTATTTTTGGAATTTCGAATTTTCGATTTTCCCAATTTCTGAAATTTTGAACTTCCGAATCTTTGAATTTCCGAATTTTCACAAAATTCGTAAATTCGGATATTTACCCAAACAAATTTGACGTTTTTTTTTTTTTTTTTAGAGAAATCAATTCCTGCCTCCTGCAGCCGTAGAATGCCTGCGGGAGGGAAAAAAGGAGAATCGGGCATTCAGCAGCTGCAGGAGGCAGGGATCGATTCCACTAAATGCCGCCCCTCCTATTCAGCTGTACAGAGAGGCCTCTCATTCCTGCTGCCACACCAACTAGGGGGTGATTCTCACTCAACCAGAGTAGAGTGGTACAGTCGCAATTTTACTTTAACAGATTTATATCACATAACTTGGTTAAACAATGACCACAAGTAACATACAGCTAAATAAAAACCCCTTTAATAGTTGCAGCTGAGCAAAAAGTACTCTGGTAGGTACAACATTTAGCATTCTTGATGTGCGTGTAAATTGTACATTCTCATCATGTTAACAAGGTTATCCTCCTGGTACTCTGGTTCCATATCATGTTCCAATAAATTGCTACACGGTTAATTGGTTAGTGACTAAATTATCTTTATGTGGCTTTGTGTGCCGGTTGTAGGGATAATTACACTGTAAATTCTGTTGGGATGGTGATTGCTACACATGAATAATATTACTAGAGTAGAGTGTATGGCGATGCTTAATGCTGGCATTGGAAAAATAAAACAGGGCAATACTGAAAAGTAGGGGCCTTACTAGCAAAAACTGCCAGGGTATCCTGGGCACCATAAAAAGGGGCAAAATATGGTAGAGTGTATGCCTGCTATAGCAAATGGTAGGTGTGATTAGCATTGTTTTAAGTTGCATATTCACATTATGACCTATCGTCCTAAAGGAGATCTTTCATTAAAATTGAAAGGTCCACTAATTAGTTCTAGGTTCCCTTCCCCTGAAAAAAGCACTGCATAGTAATACTTGAAAAATGTACAGGCAAAAGGGAAAAAGTTAATTTATATACTGTACTTAGTGTTTGTTAACATCCCCCCCCCCCCCACAAAAATAAATAAATAAATAAAGGATTCTGCTCTTTTAAAGCATGTTATATGACACCATGCTTGTCCTGTGTCATTTGGCCCCCTGTAACACCTAAAAAACCTGTCTGATCCTGCCAGTTTCTACCCCCTGTAAACTGACCACGGTGTATCATGGCTGCTGAGACCAGACACCGTGGTCAGTTTACATACCTCTGTCATCAGCAGCCTGCTATCTATTCTCCACTCTGCTCCTGTATCCTTCTCCCCCTCCCCTATCAGTCTGTGTGTGAGCCACCCCTCCCCCTCCTGCTGCTCTCATAACACTAACCTGTAAACACCATCAACATTGCCCCCTTTTACAGTGTCCCCCTCTGTGAATGATTTATAAATATAAATGCTACTGACCTCTGCAACTGGCATACCCTGACCTTGATGTGGTTTGGGCGGTGCAACGCCTTGAAAATGACGTTCCTACAGATGATTTTGTATATACTCCAAGCTATGCCGTTTCGGGTTCCTATGACATTTTTCAAACTGCTCCGGACGATAATTAGAGATTTCATTTGGGCGCCTAAGTCACCTAGGACAAAAATGCAAATATTATCTAGACCAAAAGAGAAAGGAGGCATAGGCCTCCCCGATTTCCTCAAGTATTACAGGGCAGTGCATCTTTCGAGGATCGTCGACTGGCATTGTAATAAAGAATTCAAACAATGGGTAGAGATGGAGATTGAGGATGCCTCCATTCCTCTTTTGATGTCTCCGTGGCTCACCTCTCCTCCTCCAGAAGACATGAGGAATCATCCCCTGATTGGTGCCACCCTCATGTTAGCTAGGTAATCCTTACGTAGCTTTCACGGCTGCCTTCTCCTATGAACCTATAATAGGCAACCCTGATTTCATACCGGGTCTCACCAGCAGAAGGATGAGACAATTGACCCTATCAGGCCTGATGGATGTTTGGCCGTGAGGGTAGCTCCCCCCCGCCTTCAACCATTTCCAGCCTCACAGACCCAACATTAGATAGTCTCAGCACCTACCAAATTTAACACTTCTTGCAGTTTCTACAGAAGACATCATATACTCTGCGAGACCTCACCCCCTTTGAATCATTGTGCAGTACGGGAAACCTTCACGACATACACTTTCCCGGTTATTTAACTACTTGACTACCCAGACTGAGGAGCCGACCCTGACATTTGTTCACCAATGGGGATGGGACTTAGGGATTTAGTTCTCACCACAGCAAGTGGATAGAATCCTAACTTTGGCACATAAGTCCTCCATCGCGAACCAATACCAGGAAATCGGGTACAAAATCGTATCCCGATGGTATAGAGTTCCCTACATACTCAATAAGATGGATAGAGCTATTCCAGATAAGTGTTGGAGGTGCAATGTGGAAGTTGGCACTATTATCCACATTTTCTGGGCCTGCCCGGTTCTGGAATCGTTCTGGGAGGAGGTAACAACCACCATTAAAAGCTTCAGTGGATTTGAAAGGTAACCCAGCCGCGTGTCTTCTACACCTGAGAGACCCATTCGGAAATATAAAAAGGCTCTGACAATGCAACTTCTTAATGCAGCAAGGGCATGTATCCCTGCACTGTGGAGGTAACCTCAATCACCAACCAGGGTCCTGTGGTATTCTCAGAGTCAATCGTATCCTCCGCATGGAGGAATTGACCGTAACCCTCCATAATACAGTCCGAGATAAGTGGATGCCCTGGAGATACTTCACTGGCACAAATGTGTATCTGCAGGAGGTGGCTAAATCTGGAACATAAGGGAATTAGGCAACCAACGCTTTGAGCTTTATATTGTGACATACGTTTGTAAACTACACAGGAGTAGGATTCCGCCTACCCCCCCTTCTTTTTTCTTCTCTCTCCCGTTCTTTTCTCTTCCTTTTCGCCAAAATATGCTTCGATACCTTGGCCGCTGTTATGGCTATATTATAGTTATAGTGATCATAAGAAGCATAGATTACGCAGTTTATGTTATTAAGGTGTATGATTCACTCATTTGATCGATTAACCTTCTATGTTTTGGTCAGTATGGTTAATGTTCAGAGAGGCACCGTAGGTCTCCTGGTTTCTATGTCTATAAATGTTACCATATAGGCAAAGTCATTTTTCATTTGTCAACGTTGTCTCCAAGTCTTGTCATATCTCTTACCTCACGGAATATGTCGACTAATGTATGTGTGTATAAGAAAATGATGTGACCTGCTGTATGTCATGGAACTGTCATGGTTATGCAGTAATCTTCTCCTGTTTGTTTACCTCTCCTCATGTGTTCAGACTAAGAGGCCAGCCACTCTCACCTGGTGATTTTTATTAAGGATGAGCTCAGGCGTGTTCGAATGGCCCACGTGCAGAGCCCGCCAGGAAGTCGGCGCAGCGATGCGCTAATCACAGGCAGTGAGACATTGCCTCGATGTGCGGCTGCAGAGATCGGGCAATGTCTCACTGCCTGTGATTAGCGCATCGCTGCGCCGACTTCCTGGCGGGCTCTGCACGTGGGCCATTCGAACACGCCTGAGCTCATCCTTAGTTTTTATAACCTCTCCTCTAAGCATGGCTCCACCCCAGGCCCTATCAGGGAAACCTATATTAACCTGTGCACTGCAAGCCAGTGGGGCTGATCAACCATTGTGTATCCATGGTGTGTTCGGCTTCCTGGTTCCTGCTTGCCGTGTGCTCTATGTTTGTCTCTGTTACCGACCTTGGCGTGTTCTCTACGATTCCTGTCTGCTTGTGACCTTGACCCTTTGGCATGTCCCCGACCATCCCTGTCTGCCTGTGACCCTGAACCTTTGGCGTGTACTCTGTTGTTCCTGTCTGCTACTTGCCCTGACCTCTGCCTTATCCCCTTACTATCTTTGTCGTTCCAGCCTGTTGCTTCCTTCTCCTGAAGTCTACTGTGAGCGTGAGCTGTGAGACCCTGGGGGCCGCGACCTGGAGCCAGACTGCAGCGAAGTCCATCCTCACCACTAGAGGCTCTGGCGAACACCTGCTGGCTCTTAGACTCCGCGCCCTGGGGAATCTATGCTCTAGCTCCCACTGGGATCTGTGCTAGTGATCCAGTAGACCTGTGTCCTGAATCTCCCTGGGTACAATCCGCAGCAGTCAGTCCTAAGGTCCACTACCTAGCGGTGCACTTCCTACTGAGTGCACCTGTCACCTGGTCTCAGGTCTGACAGGAACTTTGCCTTATATAATAAAGGAATTAAAAAAAAAAAAATATATATATATATATATATATATATATATATATATATATATACTGTATATACTGGAAATACCTAATTTAAGAGCAGAGATTGCGATCACATGACCAGCCAGCTCTCTCCTCCTCCCTACCAGACTGACAGCAGAGGAATCTCAGCCCCGCCCACTGCATCTCTCAGAGGAGAAAGATGGCTGGCCATGTGATCGCAATCTTGGCAGTGAAATTAGGTATTTGCAGCATTTATTTATTTTTATAAATCACACACAGAGTGGGATACTACAATAGGAGGAAGAATGTGTTTAGATGTTCTCATTTAGTTGCTGGCTGCAGGAAACCTGTTTTACTGCTTTTCTTGTTCTCACCAATTCCATAAAAATTACGTAGAACCACAAACGGATACTTGGCTTTGTTTTTGTTACTGGGAAGTGGATGGAACCAAGGGATGGTGCTTGGAGGTAGGTAGGGGGCAGAAACAAGGGGTGACTCGGAAAGGGGGGAGTACCTGCACCTATTCTCTGAGAAAAAAAAAATCCTGATAATATTCATAAATATTAAAGTGTAAGTAAACCCCCCCTATCGTTTTCAGCCAAGGAAGCTGCCATATTTGCCTCTGTTTAATCTACAACTGCCATGATGCTGCCATTGGATGGTTTGACAGTTTGGTTGAGAGCACAACCAATGGGAGTGTAACATTTCTGGCACGTGCTGGAAATTAAACAGTTTTATGGATGGGTTTACTTACGCTTTAAATAAGAGCTATACCATTAATAGGATAACTATCAGTAGGGCCACCAAAGCCTGGAAGGATTTTCATGATGATCCATACAAAAAATAAAAAAGAAATTACCCTGATTACCCTTATTCGCAAATTTAGATATTAGGTATGGAACTAACCAACAGGTAGATTCAGTAATTTAAAGAGAAAACAATATTTAGAATGAAAGTGATTTTAAAGTCTCGTATTTTTTTTCTTTAAAAATAACAAACATGTTATACTTACCTACTCTGTGAAATGGTTTTGCACAGAGCAGCCCGGATCCTCCTCTTCTTGGGTCTCTCTTTGGTGCTCCTGGCCCCTCCCTCCGAGTGCCCCAACAGTAAGCAGCTTGCTATGGAAGCACCCGAGCCGAGTTACAGCTCCCTGTGTCCATTCAGACACAGAGTTGCGACCCGGCCCGCCCCCTTTCTCTCCCGATTGGCTGACTGATTGACAGCAGCAGGCACCAATGGCACCACTTTAATATGTCAGAGGTGGAGAGAGGTTCTCAGTTCTATGCAAAAGGGGTGTTTACTGGATTCTTTTGAAATCTAGATTACCTAAACTTGACTAAAATGTTTCCCGGCAGCATGATAGAATCTTTTGTCAATCCTTTCTTTTATCCCTAACATTCTCCTATTCCCCTCCCCTCCTTACTTCCTCATTCTAATTTTAATATTGAAGATGTTAAGGTAATTTTGAACTGTTTGGGTGCATGCACATTTAAAACCCAATCCAGCGTTAAGATTGATACACCTGTAATGCAATTATAATAAATTTGTTAGTAGGCCATAGTGTGCATGAAACACTGGCCAATACCCCAGAGGGATGCTTGGAGTGAAGATAGACACTTTAGAAAGTATATGCTTGTAATAAAGTAGATGTTTTATTCAAAGAAAGAATATACATGAATAAAAATGCTGAATAAGGTTCAGTATGTTTGCATACAAAAAGGGTAAATTGATACAGTTATTAGTATGTCAACAGCAAAAACATACAAAAATGTTGTGACAATAATAAGAACTTGCTTGATACATATGGTAAGGATGATGCCAACATGTTTCGGACTTTGGTCCTTTATCAAGGCAACTAGATATCCTTTAGATTCACATCTAAATATGTGAGGAATCATAAGGTTAGTATAGATTAGATACAACGTATTATACAGTCAGAAATACATTGCTATACACAACTTGTGTGGTAAAAAAGTAGGGAAGGTACTCACATGTACTGCCAATGTTTATTTTATGCCTAGACCACAGCTTTACCACAGAGGACAAGAGTGCTTACCCTGCAGCATGGCAAGGGAAATACTTTTCTACTCAAGCTGGGGCTTTTTTTCTAAAATGAACTAAAAGGTGTTTAGCTGATTGAAATTGAAAATTCTGTTTTCCTTTAATGGAGCTGCTTGCATACAGCTGCGCACATATATAACCTCCTTCCTTCCTGTCTGCTCTGGCTCTATGACTTTAGAAACTCAGAAGCCAATTTTTTTCTTTTTACATTTTAAATAGATTAGTAAATAAAGAGTAATTCCAATTTTGTTGAGAAAAAATAACATTCCCCTCTGGGTGATCTATGTAAATTGTAGGGATTTAAACATTGTTGCAGATTCCTACCTTTTGTTATTCTGAAGGAACAACTGTTTGTCTGTGTTCATGTGTGAGGTGAATCTGCATGTGAGTGATTCTATAATCAGTCAGATGCTGCACCTGCAGGGCTCCTATGAGAAACTTGCAAGGTTTGCATCCCTTTAGGCCGGGTTCACACTGGTATGACATGACAGTCGTATGACTGTGGATCCGACTTTGCCCTGTGACTTGAAGTCCGACATCCGTCCGACTTCAATGAACGAGGATCCAACTTAGATCCCGACAATGCAGGCACTTTGTATCTGGTATGAATCTTTAGGGGGAATTCCACACCAAATAAAAAAAAAAAAAAACACGTCATGGGTTCCCCCTACAAGAGCATACCAGACCCTTAGGTCTGGATTTTAATGGGAACCCCCACACCAAAAAAACAACTTGGGTCCCCCCCAAAATCCACACCAGACCCTTATCCGAGCATGCAGTCCGGCAGGTCAGGAAAGGGGGTGGGGACGAGTGAGTGCCGCCCCCCCCCCCCCGAACTGTACCAGGACGCATGCCTTCAACATGGGGAGTGGGTGCTTTGAGGCAAGGGCCTCTTCCTGACAACCCTGTGAGCGGGGGGGGGGGCCTAATCGGAATCTGGAAGCCCCTTTAACAAGGAGTCCCCTAGAGTATTGGGTACATTGTACCCCTACCCATTCACCTGATGTCTTCTGCCCCTGCTGGTTCTTCTCCCCTCTCCGGGTCTTCTACGATGATGTGAGTACACCCCTAATTAAAAATGTCCAAATTGGGCCCCATTAGCTATTTTCCCTCACTGATGTCATGTGACTTGCTAGTGTTACAAGGTCTCAGATGTGAATGGGGAGCAGGTGTGTTAAATTTGGTGTTATCGCTCTCCTGGAAGTTCAACATGGCACCTAATGGCAAAAAACTCTGAGGATCTGAAAAAAAAAAAAAAAGAATTGTTGCTGTACATAAAGATGGCCTAGGCTATAAGAAGATGACCAAGACCATGAAACTGAGCTGCAGCACAGTGGTCAAGACCATACAGTGGTTTACCAGGACAGGTTCCACTCAGAACAGGCCTCGCCATGGTCAACCAAAGAAGTTGAGTGCATGTGCTCAGCGTCATATCCAGAGGTTGTCTTTGGGAAATAGACGTATGAGTGCTGTCAGCATTGCTGCAGAGGTTGAAGGGGTGGGGGGGTCAGCCTGTCAGTGCTTAGACCATACGCCGCACACTGCATCAAATTGGTCTGCATGGCTGTCAAAGAAGGAAGCCTCTTCTAAAGATGATGCACAAGAAAGCCTGCAAACAGTTTGCTGAAGACAAGCAGACTAAGGACATGGAGATCAAGATTAATTTATTTGGTTCAGATGGTGTCAAGCATGTGTGGAGACAACCAGGTGAGGAGTACAAAGACAAGTGTGTCTTGCCTACAGTCAAGCATGGTGGTGGGAGTGTCATGGTCTGGGGGTGCATGAGTAATTCCGAAACTGGGGAGCAACAATTTATTGAGGGAACCATGAATGCCAACATGTACTGTGACATACTGAAGCTGAGCATGAGCCTCTGCCTTCAGAGACTGGACCACAGGGCAGTATTCCAACATGATAACAACCCCAAACATACCCCCAAGATGACCACTGCCTTGCTAAAGAACCTGAGGGTAAAGGTGATGGACTGGACAAGCATGTCTCCAGATCTGAACCTTATTGAACATCTGTGGGGCATCCTCAAATGGAAGGTGGCGGAGCGCAAGGTCTCTAACATCCACCAGCTTTGTGATGTCGTCATGGAAGAGGACTCCAGTGGCAACCTGTGAAGCTCTGGTGAACTCCATGCCCAAGAGGGTTAAGGCAGTGCTGGAAAATAATGGTGGCCACACAAAATATTGACACTTTGGGCCCAATTTGGACATTTTCACTTAGAGGTGTATTCACTTTTGTTGCCAGCGGTTTAGACATTAATGGCCGTGTGTTGAGTTATTTTAAGGGGACAGCAAATGTACACTGTTATACAAGCTGTACACTCACTACTTTACATTGTAGCAAAGTGTAATTTCTTTAGTGTTGTCACATGAAAAAATATAATAAAATATTTACAAAAATGTGAGGGGTGTACTCACTTTTGTGAGATACTGTACATTAGTGTAGCGCTGACATACTTGCATATCGATGTGGTTATGTATATGTCAATGTTAAGTCTGTGGACATTGCTATGGTTCAGTGCTTGGAGCCATCTAGTGACCAAATCTGGTAATGCACTGATATGGTTATTACAAGCGCAAGAGACTTTTACAGGAAGTACTGTTATGTTGATTCAGAAGGTTGACATTGTTACCCAGGAGTCTGTGTGACCTACCCATGAACACTCTCTGATGCAGTGCATGCTGGGGAGGGTATAAAAAGGACTGCAGCGGCCATATTGGGTCTGTTGGGACCATGTTGCCTGCCTGTGCGGATCTGTGAGGAGGTTTCCGGGAGACAGCTACAGGCAGTCACCTCGGATTGCAAACCTGCTTGTTTGCTAGGTGACTTGACGGAGCCTGAGAGCTGGTGATCAGATTGACGAGCCCCAGAGATGCTTGTCGGAGTATCGGAGGCCCGGATCCAGTCAGCGGAGTGACACAGAGGATCTGCCCAGCTAATACAGAAGCAAGCTACAGTTGCTGGATCAAAGTCAACATCCAGAACTCCGATCCAGTTGGTGAGCGGGTTACGGCCCACCGTTTGTTAATTTGCTGCACACAGTTAGACTCATTTGCAGGCTCCACTGGAATCAGTAGTTCCACGGAGGAGCACCAGAGCAACTGACACTGAGCAGGCTTGGGGCCCACTTCATGTTCGTGCCCAAGCATTGTGTAAAAGTTCTTGCAGTTATACCCGGAGCACGCCAAGTTAACTTTTCGCCTACCTTTTGGATTACAAATATCTGAGGAACCACTTTAAGCTAGCGAAGAAAGAAGAAGTGGAGAAAGTACTTTTAGTGAGGCCTCACGTATAACTTTTAAAATAGCGGGAGCTCCCAGGTTTAGATACATAGAATATATATCTTTCATATTGTATTGTATTTGTCTGTATATATATATATATATATATATATATATATATATATATATATTGTACTGACATCCTACATTGGGATGACAGTGCAATCTCTGTAACCACCTGTTTTAATATACCTGCAGTAAAAATATTTCTGGTTAAGTACCCAGTTGTGTGGCATGCTGTTTTTCCCCACCAGTGGATCCTGAGGGTACAATACAGGTACTTTTCATTGTTTTATGTTGTACTGTATTACATTGCACCACAGCTGTGCCAAGGGGATTGAGTCAAGTTAGTGGGGTTTCTTGGTAGAGGGCAGGCCCAATTCAAACCAGCAGCTCCTTCGGGGGTCAGTGCTACATTAGCATTATATCTGAGCAATTCTCAGACTGTTCAGTCAAATTGTTCAGAGACTTGTCTATGCGTGGCTATCCTCTATTTTAGAGGAACTGGATTGTAGGCTTCTCAGGAAGACAAAAGATATGACTGCATAAACATTTGGTGGTTGTTCAGTGTAAGAAGTTACTGCTACATAATGTGGGATAACAATGACAGCTGTCATCTTTCAATGAGAAGTGTGGATAATACCTGGAAAGCCCTCTCTTTTGTAATGTAGACATGTTTCTTTTGTAGGCTGTCAGTGTGTGTGTGTTCTTAAGGCGTACATCACCATAAATGATTGATTTTATCTCAGTGGTAAAGACTTGCCTCTTGATGGCATTGTGCAGTGGTTCAATATGATCATTTCCTGCCACTCACTATATTGCTGGAAATATAGAGAGCAAGGATGATGAGCTATAGGGAAAGGAGAAAATGCATAGCTTGCAGGAAAAAAAAACCCAATCAGCTATAGGCAAAGTAGGCTCTTCGGGGACCAGAGAAAGAAGTGATGATAGTGACCTTTAGAGACATCAATAAAACAATACCTCTAAAAGAAGCATTTTCCGGAGGAAACTGAATATCAAAAAAATGTTTGATGCTAAATCAGTAGTGGATGCTGGGAGCAGTTTTGTAATAATGAGCTAGAAGAAGATAAAGACACTTAAATGAATAAACTTACAGTGTATGTAATCCTAGGATGCAAGAGCATATAGAGGAAAAGCTCTGTAGAGGCATGCACAGCACGTCATTTTTCTCCTAAAATGTTTACTTTAAGCGGCCATAGAACCACGTGTTGCAAGAAAGAAAATCACTTGATTCCCCCATCATTGTGGAGCCATTGTGTTCTCCCGGTTGGGGGAAGCCATCCCCGCCAGGTTAACACAGTGATTAATGCTAGCAAATATAATAGCTGCTTGCAATAATCGCTTGTAAATTCCGACAGGCAGGGTGTACCCAAATTGATCGATCAACTTTGGTACATTCAGCCCGCCCACACATGGTTCGAATCTCAGCCTGTATCTGCTGAACCCGCAGAGACTCCAACGCCGGTTGCATCCGTCGGAGGTGTGAACCCAGCCTAAACATACAGCCAGAACTACAATGTAATGGTTTAGATCCAAGCATATTCATGTGTTAGAATGGCCCAGTCAAAGTCCAGACCTAAATACAATTAAGAATCTGTGGCAAGACTTGAAAATTACTGTTCACAGAAGCAATTACTGGAACTGGGGAGGGGGGGGCGGGACAATTACTGGGACAGATTCCTTGTATGGCTCTCTCTGCAGCAGCTGAAATCCGGCGGAAGGGAGAGGAGAAGAAGCCAACTTTCAGCTGCTGCAGAGAGACATACAAGGAATCAGTTCCAGTAATTGCCCCCCCCCCTCGCTGCACTGATCACCCTTTTCTGCCCACATCTACATTTACCCTGCTGCCCAGGCCCCGTACAAGGGGAACCATGGTACCCCCTTATCCACAGCCCTGTAATCATTGTTTTCTGCCGGGAGATAAGGCTCCCTGCTGGCGGAAAACAATAGCACTGGGGGAGGAATTCCCCCATCAACACTGACTGTGTAGAGAGGGGAATGGAGCAACTTTCTATCCTGCAACCCGTTATAATATGAATGAACCATCACGACTCCACTTTGTGTATAACTCAGCCATCTCATGTGAAATCTCTGTGTGTAGTCTTTAGTTTGTGTATGAGTGTGTGGGAAGGTTTGTACAGACACATACCCCCTATTGTGTTTAATTGTGGTCAAGCCTTTTCAAGTGTATATCCTGTTTAGCCTTAGGCAATCAGCTTTGATATGTGACTAATGAACAGGTGTCCAATCTCACTGTTTATATATACATATCAAAAGTAACAAACTGATCTAACCCTAGACACTATGCATCCAAATAACCCTCCCCCTTTGATCTATACTCCATATAAGCTGCATTCATGTTCATTAAAGCCTCACCTGTGTCCATCATGCAGCCTCACCAGTGTCCATCATTGCAGCCTCACCAGTGTCCACCGTTGCAGCCTCACCAGTGTCCACCGTTGCAGCCTCACCAGTGTCCACCGTTGCAGCCTCACCAGTGTCCACCGTTGCAGCCTCACCAGTGTCCACCGTTGCAGCCTCACCTGTGTCCACCATTGCAGCCTCACCTGTGTCCATCATTGCAGCCTCACCTATGCAGCCTCGCCAGTGCAGCCTCACCCGTGTCCATCATTGCAACATCACACGTGCAGCCTCACCTGTGACTGCCCACCTCTGCCATGTTCTTCAGACAACATGGAGAGGGAGCGGAAAGACGGCCCTTGATAGCTGGCGCTGCCTTGCTGCTGTGAGTGACACACTGTACTGCACCAGGCCGGCGGCCTTAAGTAAGTCTAATGCCGCGTACACACGTGCGGACTTTTCCCGGCGGACCTAGTCCAGCGGACAATCCGCCGGACTTTCCAGCTGGCTTTGCCGGACTTTCCGAGCGTGTGGACTTGCCCACACACGCCCGGACTTCTCCGGCGGACAATCCGCTGGACAAAGTCCGCGGGACTTTTCAAAATGAACTGACTTGCCCACACACGGAGCAGTCCGTTCATTTAGAACGTAACTTCAGGTACGTAGCTAGCGTAGGCAGTAAATGCCGGCGCGCTAGCTCCGTCACCTGGCATGGATTTAAAGGGAATCCCCACGCCGAAAAACAGCGTGGGGGTCCCCCCCAAATCCATCTCAGACCCTTATCCGAGCATGCAGCCCGGTAGGCCAGGAAAGGGGTGGGGACGAGCGAGCGCCCCCCCCTCCTGAGCCATACCAGGCCGTGTGCCCTCAACATGGGGGGTGCCCTGGGGAAAGGGGGGCCGTGCGCCCCCCCCCACCCCAAAGCACCTTGTCCCCATGTTGATGAGGACAAGGGCCTCTTCCCGACAACCCTGGCCGTTGGTTGTCGGGGTCTGCGGGCGGGGGCTTATCGGAATCTGGGAGCCCCCTTTTATAAGGGGGCCCTCAGATCCCTGCCCCCCACCCTATGTGAATGATTATGGGGTACGATGTGCCCCTACCCATTCACCTAAGGTGTAAAATGTAAAGTAAAAAAACACACACACTTTTGAAAAAATATTTTATTGCACTGCTCCGGGGGTCTTCTTCCGTCTTGGGGGTCTTCTCGCCGGACTCCTCCGCCATTTACCAAGCTCTTTTACCGAGCGGAGAAGTCCGGCTACCTTCTTCGTCGTCGCCGCCATCATCTGGGGGTCTCGATCCGCCTTCGGGGGTCTTCCGGGGTCTCTTCTGTTCTTGACGCTGTCGTCGCTTTCTGCCCCGCCAGCGCCGCCTTCTTCTTCTTTTTCTTCTTCTTGTTCTTCTTGTTCTTCTTGTTCTTCCGATGTTGACACGTCGCTCCCTCTGGCCGGAATGCCAGAGCCGCGCTGTGCTGGCACTTATATAGGGACAAGGGGACAGGGTCACATGCTCATGTCACATGGTGACCCCGCCCCCTTGTGATGTCACATTCCCAGCATCCTCCGGGACTGTGACATCACAAGGGGGCGGGGTCACCATGTGACATGAGCATGTGACCCTGTCCCCTTGTCCCTATATAAGTGCCAGCACAGCGCGGCTCTGGCATTCCGGCCAGAGGGAGCGACGTGTCAACATCGGAAGAACAAGAAGAACAAGAAGAACAAGAAGAAGAAAAAGAAGAAGAAGGCGGCGCCGGCGGCGCAGAAAGCGACGACAGCGGCAAGAACAGAAGAGACCCCGGAAGACCCCCGAAGGCGGATCGAGACCCCCAGACGAAGGCGGCGACGACGAAGAAGGTAGCCGGACTTCTCTGCTCGGTAAAAGAGCTTGGTAAATGGCGGAGGAGTCCGGCGAGAAGACCCCCGGAGCAGTGCAATAAAATATTTTTTCAAAAGTGTGTGTGTTTTTTTTACTTTACATTTTACACCTTAGGTGAATGGGTAGGGGTACATCGTACCCCATACTCATTCACATAGGGTGGGGGGCCGGGATCTGAGGGCCCCCTTATAAAAGGGGGCTCCCAGATTCCGATAAGCCCCCGCCCGCAGACCCCGACAACCAACGGCCAGGGTTGTTGGGAAGAGGCCCTTGTCCTCATCAACATGGGGACAAGGTGCTTTGGGGTGGGGGGGCCGCACGGCCCCCCTTTCCCCAGGGCACCCCCCATGTTGAGGGCACGCGGCCTGGTACGGGAGGGGGGGGGGGGGGCGCTCGTTCGTCCCCACCCCTTTCCTGGCCGGCCGGGCTGCGTGCTCGGATAAGGGTCTGAGATGGATTTGGGGGGAACCCCCACGCCGTTTTTCGGCGTGGGGAGTCCCTTTAAATCCATGCCAGGTGACGAAGCTAGCACGGCGGCATTTACTGCCTACGCTAGCTACGTGACCTGAAGTCACGTGCTAAATGAACGGACTTGCCGATGAGCGGCAAGTCCGTTCATTTAAAAAGTCCGGCGGACTAGCCTACTAACGGCGGGATTGTCCGCCGGACTGCCAAGTCCAGCGGATAATTTTAAAACCAAACTTAAAACTTTGGTCCGCCGGACTTTGGCGCCAAAAAGTCCGCCGACGCCCACACACGAGGGGATTGTCCGCTGGACTTGAGTCCAGAGGATAATCCCGCGGGATTGTCCCTTCGTGTGTACGCGGCATTACAATGTCTACTTAAGTAAGTTCAAGTTGTGCATCAAACACAGCCACTGTCTGTGCCCCTCAAAAGCTGCCACTGTGCCCAAACACAGCCACTGTGCCCATCAAACACAGCCACTGTGCCCATCAAAAGCTGCCACTGTGCCCATCAAACGCTGCCACTGTGCCCAAACACTGCCACTGTGCCCACCAAACTCGTGTTATATTGTCCAAAGTTTTAATTGTTTAACATGTTAATGTTTAAACACTTTTTAAATTTTGTTGGAAGTACCAATAAATATAGCCTTATTGATCATTTGCATTTTTATTCTTGTGCGTGATCGTGTAGACAGGGCCCCAGTGCACTGTATTGCATGGGGGCCTATAATGCTCTTAAGATGGCCCTGCGCTGATCATGTTCAGATGTAAATTCATCTAAAATCTGTAAAAAAAAAAAAAAAAGTCTCTTTCCCTTTTAAATGGCTTTATGCTGCCGCGTCTTATCAACAGTAAGGTTACCAATGACGGTGCAAATGTTTCCTGATCCTTGTAAAACGCACCTTAAAAAAACCCACAGAACTAAGACAGATTTATCATGTCAAGCTGTGTTATTTCATTCCACGTGTTTTGATAATATTGTGCGATGCTGGTCCATCCCTGAAGAGCATTGAAAATAATTCACTGCTTGATTAATCTGCTTGATAGAGTAATAATACATAAATAATGTTTTCTAGAGAGGAAAAATAAACTCTGGATGATAAATCTGGTGGGAGGTGATTTTTCTTTGAACAATGAATTCCATTCTCTCGCAGAGCAGAGATGCTATTGTACCGTAGAGCTTCTAAATCAAATATAATTGGTTCGACAGGGGAAGATGCATTTTATTGATTTGTAAATTAAAAAGCAGTAGTAGCGTGCAAATGAACTCAGCGAGTAGAATCCTGCATACATTGGAAAACTGAATTTAAGTAGCTTTAAAAAGCATGAAAATGTAAGTGGTAAAAAGGAAAAAAATATATACATTTTTAAATTTAAATTTTACAGGAAAGAAAGGGAGATTTTCCTTTTGTACGTCTCAAAGTAAAAAGGATTCACGTTTCGAAATGTCTAATGATAGGTATGTCAATGGATATTGATCGACGTGTTACCCGTCTGCTTTACCGCAATGCAAGACCGGCTCAGACAGATACTGGTGCCATTCCCCCCCTGCAGCGATCTGGGAAAGGGTTAACAAGGACACGTTAGCATTTATTATGACATGTTTAATGAACATTAATTAAGACAGAAGATAGCAAAATCCCCCAGGCTGACAAAGAAGGAGCTTTCTTAATTATATCCAGGGAACATGAGAGAGGGTGGAGGTGGGGGGGATTGTGGACAGAAGGCATGAAGATGGGGGAGAGACAGACAAGAAGAGACAGGAGGGTTGGTGTGACTAGAAAGTGAAGGGAGATGTGACAACATGGGGAGAAGTGACTGAGAGCGAATGAGGAATAAAGCAGAGATAGGTGAGGGATAGAAAATAAAAAAGGTTGTGGTAGGGGAGGCATAGAAAAAGGCAGAAATAAACTTGTACTGAAGAATCAAGATTAAGAAGGCAGGTAAAGAAAAGATAATGGAAACAGGAGGCAACTAAGACAGAGGAAACAAGTGGAAACTAGAAAAAGAGATAAACAGAAAATTGAGCAAGAGAGAAGAAGATATAGGTATCATTAAAGTATATCTATAGTCAAAACTTTTTTCTTTGCGTGGGTAGTGTGACGGACCACTTGGCACCCCCTTGGGTGCTTTGCTCAGTATACAGCTTGCTCCAATCTGGAACCAGAAATTCTGTCTGAATATTGCACCCACGAACGAGACGACACTAGTTTAGGTGCAAACTGGAACACACTTTATTGTAAACTTACACAGAATATACTACAAAAAATCAAATAAGAGCTTGATCACGTTATGCAAACAGTAAGATAATTAACATAGCTAAGGAACCGCCAACATAAACAGTAATCAAATTAAACAGTAAGCTAACTAGTCCCCTAGACAAGCCTACCAACCCAGACAGTTCGGACACCAGTTCCCCAGTAAGAAGACCTATGGCTGTCCAAATCTCTAAAAGATTAGCAGATAAACAATAGGTGACTCCATTAACAATGAGAATTCACACCCAGGAGTCACACAAAGCGGAAATAATACCATGGGAGAAATACACCTTAGTAAACAGATTATAGCAGGAGACCCCAGCATCAGGTTGTTTTGAGCTGTTTATTTTAACATCTGCTCCGAGTCTCACAGTGAAGCAGTCATTGCTGATTTGGCACAAAGGCCCCAAATCTGTATCTAGATTTCCAGAGTCTGTGTGTTTCAGGGAGACATGGATTCCGAAGCAAGACTACTCCAAGGGTCCCCCAGGCATACACTCCCGAAGAATAGAGCCTCCTCAAAAGCCAGGACCTATAGTCCGTAGGCAAGAGGCTACCCAGCAGTCCCTGCCAAAAACCTCTGTCCCAGTTGGGTCTGTCACAGGTAAAATAGGGAATGTTAAAACACCTGTTAGGCCTTTTTTTCTTTTTGTGCTTGATCCATTGGTGAGATTTCCCGTCATGTCTCCTAAAAACACAACAGGATGCAAGTTGTGTAGTAAATCTCAACAAATTGATTAATCAACACAAGAGCTGTTCCCATTTGGAGCCTTCTCATCACCACCTGTTAAGGTGATAATTGTAACATTTTTGATTTCCCATCACTTTCGCTCCCAGTGGAAATAGCCACCAGGACTAACAGAGAAGATTCATTTCTCTAATGGGAACATAGCATTAAAACTTGACAGGAGTTGTCTATCCAATACTAAAAAAGAGGTTTGTTAATAGATACCCTTTTGATCATGGTTGTGCAACCTATGGCCCTCCAGCTGTTGCGGAACTACAAGTACCATTATACCTCTGCCTTTGGGAGTTATGATTTTAACTGTCAGCCTTACAATGCCTCATGGGACTTGTAGTTTTGCAACAGCTGGAGGGCCACAAGTTAAGCATCCATGCTTTAGATTGTACGTAAATCCTACAGTGAAAAAGTGTGAAATGGTAACTTGTGAGATAATGTAAGGTTTAGAATTGTGTAATGAAGGCTTGCTTTTCTTAAATTTAGACTAGACATGTGCGATTCGTTTCGTACGAATTCGTACGAAATTTTCGAAATTCGTACGAATTTACGAATCTGTAGTACGAATTTTTTTTTTTTACGAATTCCGTACGGAATACGAAATTCCATTTACGAATTTCGTCGCCGAATGATTCGAATTAATTCGAATGGATTCGAATGAATTCGAATGACAAAGTGTAATTTTTGCAGGAAAAATTCCGTTTACGAATTTCAGCTCCAAATTATTCGAATCCAACTACCAATATCAAATTTCAACTAATTTAAACGAAATTATTATAGCAGATATAACGAATGAATTCGAATTAATTCGAATGATTCGAATGACAAAGTGTCATTTTTGCAGAAAAAAAAAGCTATTTAAAATCACTTGCGGCTATTGCCGGCAAATGAATTGTCGGCTCCATAACACAGAGAACAGTCATTCATTGATATAAAAAAAAAAAAAAAAAGCGTAGGGGTCCCCCCAAATTCAATAACCAGGCCCTTCAGGTCTGGTATGGATATTAAGGGGGACCCCAGCAAAAAAAATAAAAAAAATGGCGTGGGGTCCCCCCCAAATATCCATACCAGACCCTTCAGGTCTGGGATGGATTTTAAGGGGAACCCCGGCCAAAAAAAATGGCGTAGGGTCCCCCTCAAAATCCATACCAGACCCTTTATCCGAGCACGCACGCAACCTGGCAGGCCGCAGGAAAAGAGGGGGGGACGAGCGGCCCCCCCTCCCGCCTGAACCGTACCAGGCCACATGCCCTCAACATTGGGAGGGTGCTTTGGGGTCCCCCCAAAGCACCTTGTCCCCATGTTGATGAGGACAAGGGCCTCATCCCCACAACCCTGGCCGGTGGTTGTGGGGGTCTGCGGGCGGGGGGCTTATCGGAATCTGGAAGCCCCCTTTAACAAGGGGACCCCCAGATCCCGGCCCCCCCCTGTGTGAAATGGTAAGGGGGTACAAAAGTACCCCTACCATGTCACCAAAAAAGGTGACAAAAATGGTAAAAATGACAGGAGACAGTCTTTGACAATTCCTTTATTAAAATCTTCTTTCTTCTGGTCTTCCTTTCTTCATCCTTCGGTTTCTTCATCTTCTCCTTCCGTCATCTTCTTCCATCTTCTTCTTCCTCCGATTCGCTTCTTCTTGCTCCGGTCTTCTCGTCCGGCATCGGCGTCTCTTCTCGCAGGCCGCTCCTCGCAATGGGAGGCTCCCGCTGTGTGAGGCTTCGCTCCGGCTGACAGGTCTTTTATAACGGAGGGCACCTGGTAACCCCGCCCCCTCTGACGCACGGGGACGTCATGGGGACTTCCCTATGGCTTTCCCCATTACGTCAGAGGGGGCGGGGTCACCAGGTGCCTTCGTTATAAAAGACCTATCAGCCGGAGCGAAGCCTCACACAGCGGGAGCCTCCCATTGCGAGGAGCGGCCTGGGAGAAGAGACGCCGATGCCGGACGAGAAGACCGGAGCAAGAAGAAGCGAATCGAAGGAAGAAGAAGATGGAAGAAGATGACGGAAGGAGAAGATGACGGAAGGAGAAGATGAAGAAACCGAAGGATGAAGAAAGAAGAAAGAAGATTTTAATAAAGGAATTGTCAAAGACCGTCTCCTGTCATTTTTACCATTTTTGACACTTTTTTGGTGAAATGGTAGGGGTACTTTTGTACCCCCTTACCATTTCACACAGGGGGGGCGGGATCTGGGGGTCCCCTTGTTAAAGGGGGCTTCCAGATTCCGATAAGCCCCCCGCCCGCAGACCCCCACAACCAATGGCCAGGGTTGTGGGGAAGAGGCCCTTGTCCTCATCAACATGGGGACAAGGTGCTTTAGGGGTCTCAGACCCCCAAAGCACCCTCCCAATGTTGAGGGCATGTGGCCTGGTACGGTTCAGGCGGGAGGGGGGCCGCTCTCGTCCCCCCTCTTTTCCTGCGGCCTGCCAGGTTGCGTGCTCGGATAAAGGGTCTGGTATGGATTTTGAGGGGGACCCTACGCCATTTTTTTTTTTTTGGCTGGGGTTCCCCTTTATATCCATCCCAGACCTGAAGGGCCTGGTTATTGAATTTGGGGGGACCCCTACGCATTTTTTTATCAATGACTTCAATGAATGACTGTTCTCTGTATTACGGATCCAACAATTCATTTGCCGGCAATAGCCGCAAGTGATTTTAAATAGCCTTTTTTTCCTGCAAAAATGACACGGCAGGAACAGTTCTCTATATTAGATATACTGAATCTCGAATCATTCGAAGCATTCGTTATATCCGCTATTATAATTTCTTTCATATTAGTTGAAATTAGATATTTGTTAGTTGTTGTATTCGAATTGTTCTCTGTATTACGGGAATCGGCAATTAGCCGCGAGTGATTTTAAATGTCTTTTTTTTCCCTGCAAAAATGACACATTGTACAGAGACAGTTCTAAGCACGGGAAACATGCGCCCCTTCTATATACTATATACTCTATAGTATGTCTATGAAGGGGCGCAGGTTTCCCGTGCTTAGAACTGTCTCTGTACAATGTGTCATTTTTGCAGGAAAAAAAAAGACATTTAAAATCACTCGCGGCTAATTGCCGATTCCCGTAATACAGAGAACAATTCGAATACAACTACTAACAAATATCTAATTTCAACTAATATGAAAGAAATTATAATAGCGGATACAACGAATGCTTCGAATGATTCGAGATTCAGTATATCTAATATAGAGAAATGTTCCTGCAGTGTAATTTTTGCAGGAAAAAAAAAAATATTTAAAATCACTTGCGGCTATTGCCGGCAAATGAATTGTCGGATCCGTAATACAGAGAACAGTCATTCATTGAAGTCATTGATAAAAAAATGCGTGGGGGTCCCCCTCAAAATCCATACCAGACCCTTGAGGTCTGGGATGGATTTTAAGGGGAACCCTAGCCAAAAAAAAATGGCGTGGGGTCCCCCATAAAATCCATACCAGACCCTTATCCGAGCATGCAACCTGGCAGGCCGCAGGAAAAGAGGGGGGGGCGAGAGCGGCCCCCCCCCCGCCTGAACCGTACCAGGCCACATGCCCTCAACATTGGGAGGGTGCTTTGGGGGTCTAAGACGCCCAAAGCACCTTGTCCCCATGTTGATGAGGACAAGGGCCTCATCCCCACAACCCTGGCCGGTGGTTGTGGGGGTCTGCGGGCGGGGGGCTTATCGGAATC
Source organism: Lithobates sylvaticus (assembly GCA_028564925.1). Taxonomy (NCBI): domain Eukaryota; kingdom Metazoa; phylum Chordata; class Amphibia; order Anura; family Ranidae; genus Lithobates; species Lithobates sylvaticus. The sequence continues at coordinate 115,399,764 of CM053033.1, forward strand.
TGGAAGCCCCCTTTAACAAGGGAACCCCCAGATCCCGGCCCCCCCTGTGTGAAATGGTAAGGGGGTACAAAAGTACCCCTACCATTTCACCAAAAAAGTGTCAAAAATTGTAAAAAATGACAGGAGACGGTCTTTGACAATTCCTTTATTAAAATCTTCTTTCTTCTTTCTTCATCCTTCGGTTTCTTCATCTTCTCCTTCCGTCATCTTCTCCTTCCGTCATCTTCTTCTTCCTTCGATTCGCTTCTTCTTGCTCCGGTCTTCTCGTCCTTCTTGTCCGGCATCGGCGTCTCTTCTCGCAGGCCGCTCCGCGCAATGGGAGGCTCCCGCTGTGTGATGCTTCGCTCCGGCTGACAAGTCTTTTGGTAATGGGGAAAGCCATCATGGAATTCCCCATGACGTCCCTGTGCGTCAGAGGGGGCGGGGTTACCAGGTGCCCTCCGTTATAAAAGACCTGTCAGCCGGAGCGAAGCCTCACACAGCGGGAGCCTCCCATTGCGAGGAGCGGCCTGCAAGAAGAGACGCCGATGCCGGACGAGAAGGACGAGAAGACCGGAGCAAGAAGAAGCGAATCGAAGGAAGAAGAAGATGGAAGAAGATGACGGAAGGAGAAGATGACGGAAGGAGAAGATGAAGAAACCAAAGGATGAAGAAAGAAGAAAGAAGATTTTAATAAAGGAATTGTCAAAGACCGTCTCCTGTCATTTTTACAATTTTTGACACTTTTTTGGTGAAATGGTAGGGGTACTTTTGTACCCCCTTACCATTTCACACAGGGGGGGGGGCAGGATCTGGGGGTCCCCTTGTTAAAGGGGGCTTCCAGATTCCGATAAGCCCCCCGCCCGCAGACCCCCACAACCACCGGCCAGGGTTGTGGGGAAGAGGCCCTTGTCCTCATCAACATGGGGACAAGGTGCTTTGGGGGGGACCCCAAAGCACCCTCCCAATGTTGAGGGCATGTGGCCTGGTACGGTTCAGGCGGGAGGGGGGGCGCTCTCGTCCCCCCCTCTTTTCCTGCGGCCTGCCAGGTTGCGTGATCGGATAAAGGGTCTGGCATGGATTTTGAGGGGGACCCCACGCCATTTTTTTTTTTTGGCCGGGGTTCCCCTTAAAATCCATCCCAGACCTGAAGGGTCTGGTATGGATATTTGGGGGGGACCCCACGCCATTTTTTTTTTTTTTGGCTGGGGTCCCCCTTAATATCCATCCCAGACTTGAAGGGCCTGGTTATTGAATTGGGGGGGGACCCCCACGCTTTTTTTTTTTTTTAATCAATGAATGACTGTTCTCTGTGTTACGTAGCCGACTTTTTATTAGCCGCGAGTGTTTTTAAATAGCTTTTTTTCATGCAAAAATGACACTTTGTGCAGGAACAGTTCTCTATATTAGATATACTGAATCTCGAATTCATTCGAAGCATTCAAAGCATTCGTTATATCCGCTATTATAATTTCTTTCATATTAGTTGAAATTCGATATTTGTAGTTGGATTTACTAACGATTCGTAACGATTCGTAACTATTCGTAACGATTCGTAACGATTCATAACTTGAAATTGAAATTCGATATTTGTAGTTGGATTCGAATTGTTCTCTGTGTTATGAGAACCGACAATTCATTAGCCGCGTTAACGATTCGTAACGATTCGTAACGATTCGTAACTTTACTAACGATTCGTAAAAAAAATTACGATTCGTCCGAATTTCGTATTTCGTACGAATTCGAACGGAATTTCGTACACGAATTAAGAATTACAAATTTTTTTATATACGAAACGGGACGAAACGAAACGAAACACATTTTTTGACAGTTCCCATGTCTAATTTAGACATGGTGATCTTGTCATTAGTAGCCCAATCTGTGGCTCTCTTTACCATTAGTCTTTGAGGCACAGTGTTGTCACCTTTAGGGAACTCACACATTACATTCAACATGTTTTCTATTGCCCACAGAGCTGCTGATGTGTGGTGCACGTTGGGCTTACTATGTGATTACCAAAAGATGTGAACATTCTGGTAATAGAATAAATTGTGTATCCCCCATAATGGGATGCTGACTTATGGTGCATTATGTTGTATTAATTGTATGATCATATCATTTTGTCTAGACTATCTGGTGTAAAATCTTAATGGCTCATGAAGAAGTGGACTAAGTGAATTACTACTCACTGATATAATGCAATAGGTTGTTTTAATGATTTTAAAATTTTGTACTCACTGTATATTATACATTTTTACTGTTATGAGAACATTTTGTCCTTTTAAATATATACAAAATAAAAGATGGTTTTATAGAAAATGGTGTGCCTTAAAAGTCTAATTTCTCCCCAGATTACCAATAATGTTTGTAGAATGTACAGTTTATAGGGATGTGGCACTTTACCCTTCTTTTTTAAGCTTGATACAAGAAATGTGAACAGTTGGCTTGGTCCTGACAGTGCCTTTTAGAGTACTGTGGCTCCATTGGCTAAGGCAGAAGAAGCGCCAGCCTTGGGTGCTGTGCTTGGTAAAGCAGTGCAGCTAGAGTGAGATCCTCCCCTGCCTCTATTCAGGGGTGGCCAACCTGCAGCTTAAGACCCCCATTGAATGCGGTCCAACGCAAAACCATAAACTTACATAAAAACAAAACGTCCCACACTCCGCTTGAGTGCTTTTGTAATATACCGCTTCCTCCCAGTCTTAATATAGATATCAGATATTCCAACCTCTAACAACCAGAAAACAAGACAATACTCATTTGGTTGCTGAACATGGACTTTTTAGTTTAGTTTGCAATAATTTTTATTAGTTTTCACAAGGTACAAAGTAAAGTACAACTTTCGTATTAACAATAACAATTCTTGTCTAAGTTTTCTCCTTCACTCCCTCCTCTCTTGGCTGGCCGCATGGTGGTTATCTGGTATTCGATCTTTGTATATAGCAGCCTCTCTAGATATCATCTAGCGGGTGTCCTAGGATTTACAGTAAGTTTTTGCCCGGCATAATTACTTTACATAGTCTTAGACCGTGCTAGAGGAGTTATAGGTAGCAAAAAAAAATATATATAGTCTCTTTATATAAAACATTAGGATCTTGGACCCAAAAAAGTGCAAACAATTATCCCAGTTAGTCTAGGTAGAGGTCGAGAAAAGTCGAGGTAAAGGAGGGGAGAAGGAGATTCAAGATCTAGGAATAAAGTGGAGGAGAGGGGAGAGAAGAAGGGGAGGAGAAAAGGGGAGGGGGGGGGGGGCTCCACGCCGCCAGTGTAGTTAGGTCCCTTCCTCATTCGGAAGGGTCCTAGGGTCATTTGTCAGGTACCTGATCCAGGGGTCCCATATTTTATGGAAGACTTTCATTTTGTCTTGTATCAACGCAGTCAACCTTTCATTTACCATAATCCATGACAATTTACGTTTGAATTGATCCAGTGGTAGGCTTGCGGATTTCCAATTTCTCGCTATAGTGATTCTGGCTGAAATAAATATAAAGGTAAGGAGCCTGCCACTATATCGGGGGACCCCAGATACTGTGTCTCCCATTAATGCGTTCCTAGCTGCTTTTGGGAGGTTTTGTTGGGTGAGGGTGTACACAAAGTTGTAGACCCTGATCCAGAATCTCCTAACCTTTGGACACGTCCACCAAATGTGGTAGGCTGTCCCCAGCTGTCCGCAGCCCCTAAAACAGTTCGGGGAGGCTCCTGGAACAAAAGGAACATGGACTTTTTATTGAAAACACATTTACACAGGTAATACTCTGGACAATCCCCACACTTTTGCATTCCTGGCGGGGTAGACTGTCCAATCAGCAGTGAGAGCTGTTAGAGGAATTCGCCCCCACCAATCTCATAGCTAATCTACATACACATCCCATAATATCCAAGGCAGACAGACACAATAGAACATTGGAATACAGCCACACCCCAAACGACCCAGTAAAGAGTACACAACAAAATGAGACAATATATATATATATATACACATATATATATATATATATATATATATATATATATATATATATATATATATATATATATATACACACAACATTCCAGTGTGACTGTACAGTGAGTCTGATTAGTACAGATCAGACTGGATTAGAGACACAGGGTGACTTAGACCATAGGAGGTGCATGGGGAGCTGAAACAAGGTTTTCCCAACCACCCCAAGGGATTTTGGGTTCCACGGGCACCCCCGCGACAATGGGTCTACACTTAGCAAACACATGCAGCCAAAGAAAAATTTGACAGTGCCTCTTTTCTGGACTTTTAGAAGTTTTATCTTCTAAAAGAAAAATATCCCACTCTTCAAAACCTCACCTTATTAATGTAGCACCCTCTAGGTTGCTAGATGTGTACAGATACAGTGCCCTTAAAAAAGTATTCACACCCCTTAAAATTTTCCAAATTTTGTCATGTTCCAACCAAACACCGAAATTTAATTTTATTGGGATTTTATGTGATAGACCAACACAAAGTGGCACATAATTGTGAAGTGGATGGAAAATGATAAATGGTTTTCAAAATTGTTTACAAATAAATATGTGAAATGTGTGGCGTGCATTTGTATTCAGCCCTCTTTACTCTGATACTCCTAACTAATATCTAGTGGAACCACTTGCCTTCAGAATTCACCTAATTAGTAAATAGTCTACCTGTGTGTAATTTAATCTCAGTATAAATACAGTTGTTCTGTGAAGCCCTCAGAGTTTTGTTAGAAAATCTTAGTGAACAAAAAGCATCATGAAGGCCAAGGAACACACCAGACAGGTCAGGGATAAAGTTGTGGAGATGTTTAAAGCAGGGTTAGGTTATAAAGAAAATACCCCAAGCTTTAGACATCTCACGGAGCTCTGTTTAATCCATCATCGGAAAATGGAAAGGGTATGACACAACTGCAAACCTACCAAGATATGTCCGTCCACCTAAACTGACAGGCCAGGCAAGGATTAGGGATGAGCCCGGTGTTCGATTCAAACCCATATTCGAATTCGAACATTGGCCGTTCGTCCGTTCGTCGAAACCAGAACTTTGTGGGCCGTTCGCATCAAATTCGTGTGATATGAACGGCCCACAATGCACTGCGTCAGTCGCAGTGCATTGCTGGCTGATGATTGGCCAAGCATGCACTGTGACCCCGCATGCTTGGCCAATCACAGAGCCGGCAGCGAGGAGAGGCATAATTGGCCACAGGCAGGATGCCTGTGGCCAATTATGGCTCAGGGGGGCTTAGTACACGCCTCACACTATATAAGGCCGCCAGTGCGGCCGCCTTGTGTAGTGTTGTGCAGCATTCATAGAGAGCAGGATAGGCAGGGACAGTGTCAGCTGTGCTTTATACTTCTTTAGATAGCGCTGTTACAGTGAGTGTAGTGTTTAGGGAGAGAGAAGGATAGGCAGGGACAGTGTCAGCTGTGCTTTATACTTCTTTAGATAGCGCTGTTACAGTGAGTGTAGTGTTCAGGGAGAGAGCAGGATAGGCAGGGACAGTGTCAGCTTTCTTCCTAACCTAGCGCTGTTACAGTGGGTGTAGTGTGCCTCCTGCACACTGCACAGCATACACCTGAATCTACCCCCTCATTGCTGGTGTTGTGTAGTTGATTTGTGCAACACAGGCATCTGCCTAATATTCAGTCATGTCATTTACACAGGAATCAGTGCATTTAAATAGCACCGATTTCTGAATAAATGACAATGGTCCCAAAAATGTGTCAAAAATTTCCCATGTGTCCGCCATAATGTTGCAGTCACAATAAAAATCTCTTATCGCCACCATTATTAGTAAAAAAAAAAAAAAAATATTAATAAAAATGCATAAAACTATCCCCTATTTTGTAAACGCTATAACTTTTGCGCAAACGAATCAACAATCGCTAATTGCGATTTTTTTTACCAAAAATATGTAGAAGAATACGTATCGGCCTAAACTGAGGAAAAAAAATGTTTTTTATATATTTTTTCGGGATATTTATTATAGCTAAAAGTAAAAAATATTGCAATTTTTTCAAAATTGTCGCTCTATTTTTGTTTATAGCGCAAAAAATAAAAACCGCAGAGGTGATCAAATACCACCAAAAGAAAGCTCTATTTGTAGGAAAAAAAGGATGCCAATTTTGTTTGGGAGCCATGCCGCACGACCGCGCAATTGTCAGTTAAAGCGACGCAGTGCCGAATCGTATAAAGGGGCCTGGTCCTTTGGCTGCAAATTGGTCCGGGGCTTAAGTGGTTAAATGGCTTTTTTTCCTTTACAAATGTCATTTTGTGCAGGGACAGTTCTAAACATGGGAAACACATGCCACTTCACAGGCATACTTTAGACACCCCCCAGGTACGATATTTAAAGGAATATTTCATTTTTTTTCACTTCATGCATCATTAAAATGAGTTCTCCAGAAAAAACGTCAGTTTTTAAAACTTCTTTTTGCATTGATACATGTTCCCTGGGGCAGGACCCGGGTCCCCCAAACCCTTTTTAGGACAATAACATGCATATTGGCGGTTATAAATAGCACTTTCGATTTTGAACGTTCACGTCCATTGTAATTAATAGGGTTCTAACGTTCGTGCAAACTTTCGGTCCGTTCGCAGGTTCTGGTGCAAACCGAACCAGGGGGTGTTCAGCTCATCCCTAGCAAGGATAGCATTAAGCAGAGAAGCAGCAAAGAGGCCCATGGTAACTCTGGAGGAGCTCGAGAAATCCACAGCTCAGGCAGGAGAATCTGTCCACAGGCAGGGCCAGATTAAGAGCACCATGGGCCTGGTGCTGAGGATTTTGGTGGGCCTTTTTATGGAAACAAAATGAAAATGCCAATTTTTTGGGCTAAAACAAATTAAATATACTCTCACCAGTAATATCAGCCGTGCAGCCTTTGAGCAGCAGCAACACCACCAATACCACCTGCTATGCGGTCTCTCACTAACAGCAACATAGGGCGACCACATTTACAAACTGCCATTCAGGGACGTCCTCCTTTCCCAAAAAAAGATGAGGGGGTATGTAGTCTCGGGGTTGATGGCAAAATAGGTGGCGGGGGTGATTTTTCAGGCAAATGGCTGGTGTTAGCACTTAAAATCATCCTGACACTATGCTTGATATGGCATCAAGATGAACAAATTCCATTATTTCTATTACTACATTGTAAGATATAGTGAAATAGTTCAACTCGCCATAATGCAGAATCAGTGGGAGCCTGAGCTTGTCACTTGCCACCCAGATGCAGCGTGTCACTTGCCACCATCGCTTGCCGCCAGATGCCACGCATAGCCTGCCATCAGATGCAGTGTGCCACTTAACACCCGCAGCCTACCATATACAGTGTGTCACTTGCCACCAGCAGCCTGCCACCAGATACAGTGTGCCCCTTGCCACCAGATACAATGTACCAGATATGGTGTGCCACTTGCCACCAGATACAGTGTGCCACTTGCCACCAGATACAATGTGCCAATTGCCACCAGCAGCCTGTCACCAGATACAGTGTGCCACTTGCCACCAGCCGCCTGTCACCAGATACAGTGTGCCATTTGCAACCAGCAGCCTGCCACCAGATATAGTGTGCCACTTGCCACCAGCAGCCTGTCTCCAGATACAGTGTGCCACTTGCCACCAGCAGCCGGTCACCAGATACAGTGTGCCACTTGCCACCAGCAGCCTGCCACTCCCTCCAGGACTCTGCCCGGATGGATAGAAGGAACAGGGCCTGCAGAGTCAATGAAATCCCTGAAGCCTCCACCCCTTCTGAGCTGGGATGGTATGGCCGTGTGTGAAATGAATGCCAGGAGTATTGATCAGACCAAGTTCTACAGGGGGAGGGTATTGTATGTTCAAGTCTTTGGGCTCACACTGGTGTACTGCAGTCGGCCGCACTGCTTATGTATCTGCAGTTTTAGCTGCAGTCCTATTGATTTATATCGGGTTGCAGGTTTTTGCTGCATTTTATGACAGTGCGCCAAAGATGCAGCATGTAGGAATTTTGGTGCGCCTTCAGAAAATGCAGAAAAAACACACAACCTAATAGAAATCAATAGGACTGTGGGTAAAACGCAGGAAAACTGTGGATACACCAGCAATGGGCCAAAACATAGCAAATCAGTGTGAACCCACCTAAAAGCACAAGGGACCAAGCACTGCCACAGGCTGATGACACAATTTTAAACACTTTGGCTGCAGTTCTAACAGTCACTGCTGGAGAAAAAAGTTAAAAACGAGGGGAAGGGAGATAAGAGTCCAGTCACTGTGCTCACATTTGGATGGTCCCTGGAGGCTCAGATATCACTCAGAGATATCCTGTTCACCTTCTATCTGCCAGTGTTCTGTTCATAATTTCCCACCCACATGGCTCCTTCACTGCACAGACTTCACAGAGGGAGAGGGGAGGGGAAAGGCAGAGCTGACTCAGACTCTCCCATTTGTGTAGGGGGGGGTAACTGTGCACTGACATTGTAATAACCACAGTGAGCAAACACAGATTCTGCCAGACACCCCTACATTTACACACAGCTTCTCCTGTACCATAGAAGTTTATAAACAGGAGAAAATCGGGCTTATACTGCTGGCTGGACGGGCCGATTTTAAGGCAGGGGCCTGGAGCTGCAGATCCTATAGCCCTATGTTAATCCGGCCCTGTCCAAGGGACAACTAATAGTCATGCACTTAACAAATCTTGCCTTTACGGAAGAGTGGCAAGAAGAAAGCCAATGTTGGAAGAAAGCCATAAGAAGTCCAGTTTGCGATAAGCCATGTGGGGGACACAGCAACATGTGGAAGAAGGTGCTCTGGTCAGATGAGATCAAAATTTTACTTTTTGGCCTAAAAGCAAAATGCTATGTGTGGCAGAAAACTAACCCCGCACATCACCCTGAACACAACATCCCCCCCGTGAAACAGGGTGGTGGCAGCATCATGTTGTGGGGATACTTTACATCAGCAAGGACAGGGAAGCTGGTCAGAGTTGATGGGAAGATGGATGGAGCCAAATACAGGGCAATCTTAGAAGAAAACCTGTTAGAGTCTGCAAAAGACTTGAGACTGGGGCAGAGGTTTACCTTCCAGCAGGACAACAACCCTAAACATACAGCCAGCCAGAGCTACAATGGAATGGTTTAGATCAAAGTATATTGATGCGTTAGAATGGCCCAGTCAAAATCCAGACCTAAATCCAATTGAGAATCTGTGGCAAGACCTAAAATTGCTGTTCAGTCGCTCTCCATCCAATCTGACAGAGCTTGAGCTACAGTATTTTGCAAAGAACGGGCAAAAATGTCACTCTCTAGATTTGCAAAGCTGGTAGAGAAATCCCCAAAAAGACTTGCAGTTGTAATTGCAGCGAAAGGTGGTTCTACAAAGTTTTGACTCGGGGGCTGAATAAAAATGCACCCCACACTTTTCACATATTTATTTGTAAAAAAAATTGAAAACCATTTATCATTTTCCTTCCACTTCAAAATGTATGTGCCACTTTGCGTTGGTCTATCACATAAAATCCCAATAATATATTTACGTTTTTGGTTGGAACATGACAAAATATGAAAAATTTCAAGGGGTATGAATACTTTTTCAAGGCACTGTATGTTTTTTTTGGTTAGGAAAACTTAAGCAGGCTTGGCAGGCAGCTAATCCTGTGTGTGTTTTGATCTGGGTTGGGAGTGTCTCAGGGAGAGCTGGGTGACTCACAGGCAGCATCACTGAGACCTCCCACTTCTTTCTAGAACATACTGGAATCTTCCCGATTTAGGTGCTCTGCCTGCTATTCAGTACTAAAGTATTAAGTGCCATTGTCCATAACAACCAGCGGGAGCTGCCTGTTCAAACATTGCTGCCTGCCCAACTGTGGCTGGGATGGATACTTAAATAGATACTAATAATCTAAAGCTTGCAATTCAGTAACTATCTCAATGCAGAGGAGGGGCCCAGCCCTGTGCAACAAACCATACAGAAAATATCAGCAAAGTAAGATAAAGCAACATGTGACTATACCACGCAGACCAGGTAGATGATATGCAGGGGGATATGGTTAGGTGAGGTCTAGGAACCGTTCCAGTCTCTGAGAACCTGGGTTGATTATTGGTGACTCCTACTGAAGTCACCTGGAGGTTTACCAGGGACCAGGTGTCTGAGTGTCCTCATACCGGGTATAGTTTAGGTTGTGTGATGGGCCTGTAGGCATTCAGGGATCTTGACTTAGGGAGATTGTGGTTCCACAGAGATGTCTTGCTTCCACAAAATGCATATTGATGTCGTTTGGAGCTGAGAAGCTTATATCCAGGAGAGAAGAGAGGAGGTGAGAATGGGGGAGTAGAGGAAGAGGAGGAACATAACTCAGAAAGAGAAGGCGAAAGACAAAGAGAAGAGAAAAAAAGGGGGGGGGGGGGTTCATCGGGAGGAGGGGAGTGGGGATGGGGGATCTAGTTTCTATGGGTAAACAAAGTTGTTGGTATGGTTATTCAGGGTAGTAGTAGGGCGTTGTCAAAGTCAGGGAGTAGATAATGCTCAACCCAAGGTTTCCAAAAGGCATTCAAATTTTTGGATCCTGTCTAGAACTGCTTCTATTTTGGTGTGAATCATGGCTCTGGTAACTCTAGTGTAGCACCCTCTAGGTTGCTAGATGTGTACAGATAGTTTTTTTCGGTTAGGTTAGGAAACTTAAGCAGGCTTGGCAGGCAGCCAAGCCTATGTGTGTTTTGATCTGGGTTATGAGTGACTCAGGCAGAGCTGGGTGACTCACAGGCAGCATCACTAAGAGCTCCCATTTTTTCCATAACATGCTGGAATCTTCTGGAAAGGAAGGAGGAGAGGAGAGGGCCTGGCTGAGCCAGTTTAAGGCCTGCATTTCAGTACTAGCTTGTCCTTAAAGTGAGCAACATATCGATCATAAGACTCTGCTGTCTATGGCAGTGCAAGCTGTCAGACAGACGTGTTGTCAGAAGCTCCGTCAGAAGCACCAGCCATACAGCCATCCAGGACTCCCCAGACCCCTAGCAGCAGCAGCATTGAACCAGGACCCTCCTCCCCAGCTATGAGGAACAGGAACCACCCGGGCCCCACTCACCTAGCCCAGCCCTCAGCGCCACATCGCGCCTGACGCCGACATCCGGACGTCTCGATTCCAGGCTGACAGCCTCTGTGGGCAGTCTCACAGGACACATTGCGGCTCCGGCCTAGCTTCGGCCAGTGCCGGAGTTTTCTCTGACCCCAATCACCACGGACACCACCAAAAACATCATCAAAAGCCTCCAAGACAGCACATCACCAATCGACATCATCCCCACAAAACTCCTGAAAGAATGTTTTGACATCTTGGCGCCCACCATAACTCACCTCATAAATCAGTCATTCAAAGAAGGGATTGTTCCGGGTGCCCTCAAACAAGGTATCGTCAAACCCCTGCTAAAGAGACCCAACCTCGACCCTCAGGACCCTAACTACCATAGACCGATAACAAGACTTAAGACAATCTCCAAGATTATGGAGAAAGCGGTAGTACAACAGCTACAACGCCACCTGGACACACACAAACTCCTGGACCCTCTGCAATCAGGCTTCCGCCCAGGCCATGGCACAGAAACGGCACTTCTCAAGATATGGGACGATGCCCTCAAAGCAGCAGATGAAGGTGAATTATGTCTACTGGTACTGTTGGACCTCAGTGCATCGTTTGATACAGTGGACCACAATACTCTACTCATCTGCCTCACAGAAGTAGCAGGAGTCACAGATTCAGATCTACAATGGTTCGCATCCTTCTTAGGAAATCGTTCTCAGACAGTGAAACTAGGAGCATTCACCTCTGAAACCCGGGCAATCTCTTGCGGAGTCCCTCAAGGATCCCCCATGTCACCAGTGCTCCTTAACATATACATCTGCTCACTCACTCAAAATCATCAGAATATCAGACCTTTGCTTCCACTCATATGCTGATGACACACAACTCTACTTTCGCATCGCCGGAAAAAAAAACCATCATCAGCAACTAGAAAAATGCCTCACTTTGATAGACGACTGGATGACCACTAGCTCCCTCAAACTCAACAAATCGAAAACAGAGCTTCTTCTCCTACACGCAAACCAAAATTCCCAAACCAAGACCCCTTGGACAGACCATCTCTCCAAGGACCAAGGCCAAGAGTCTCAGAGTCATATTTGACTCAGAAATGTGAATGGATGCACAAATAGGATCAGTAGTCAGCGGATCTCACCATCTCCTCCGCCTGCTACGTAGACTTATCCCCTTCATTTCAAAAGAGGACAAACAGCGGTAGTTGGAACAGTCATTAATTCCTGACTCGACTATGCAAACTCCCTCTACATAGGACTACCCCAATATCAACTTGCGCACTTACAACTCATCCAAAACATGGCGGCAAGACAGATAACAGGAAAAAAAACTGGGAATCCACCTTACCGTCCCTGAGGAGCCTACATTGGCTAACCGTAAAGAATCGGATCACATTCAAGACCCTCTGTCTCACCCACAAATGCATACAAGGAAAACGCTCCTCAATACCTACTCTAGAAAATAAAACACTACACACCCAATCGCAGTCTTCGATCATCTAACCAAAACCTCCTCCTCATTCCCAAATCCTGTTACAAATCAAAGGGAGAACGAAGATTCGCAGTCCAAGGACCACGGCTATGGAACGCTCTACCAACTTACATCCACGTGGAAGAAAACCATCTGGCCTTCAGGAAAAAACTCAAGACCTACCTCTTCTAAGAAACTTGACAACACAGGACGAATCCAGCGCCTTGAGGCGATTCAGTTCGCATTGCAGCGCTATACAAATTATTCATTCATTCACTAAGTGTAACCAAGTGATGTGCTGGAGCTGTTTGTAGTCCCAATTCTTTATTTCTTCAATCAAGTGGGCATCCCATATCTCCCCAACCCCCATCCAAGTTTATTTCCCTCAATAAAAATTCAAAAAGTTTGAGGACTGGTTTCTGCCTGAGGGTGTATGAGAACTGTGTACCTGGCTGTGCAGGGTGAGAGACGGACCACAACACTCAACAGCCCCTACAACAGCCGCTACATTCATGTCATCAGTTTTTGGCAGCATCTATAATTGTGAGCAACTATTTTCAAAGATGAAGCACACGAAGGACAAAATAACAACCAAAATATCTGGGCGGTGCAGCTCTCGTTCTGGGACGACGTCATAATTGTCATTCAAAATGCGACAGCGCTGAAAGCTGAAAAATGGCTTGGGCAGGAAGGGGGTGTAAGTGCCTGGTAGGCAAATGGTTAAAGGGATTGTAAAGTCAGAAGGTTTATCTTCATGCATTCTATGCATTCAATTCAAAAAGCCTTCTGTGTGCAGCAGCCCCCCTAACACTTACCTGAGGTCCCTCTCTGTCCAGCAATGTCCACAAGCCATCCGAGATTCTCCCTCCTGATTGGCTGAGACACAGCAGCAGCCGCTGGTGTCAAAGTCAGCTAGCCAATCAGGAGGGAGCGGGGCTGGGGTGGGGCTATATGTCTGAATAGACACAGGAGCTGTGACTCGGCTCGGATGCCCCCATAGCAAGCTGCAAAGGAGGGAGGGGCCAGGATCACAGAAGAGGGACTCAAGAAGGGGAGGTTCCGGGCTGCTTTGTGCAAACCCACTTTACAGAGCAGGCAAGTATAACATATTTGTTATTTTTATAGGAAAAAAATAAAAAACAAGACTTTACAATCACTTTAAGAATTGAGAATTGCTACTCCATCCATCAAACCAGATATTAATGCGTTAAATGTGTCAAATATGGCACTTGTTTTATGTTGCCCTCTTTTATGCTTATAATAAAAAAAAAATGTAATTTTTTCATTCTATAGGTACATTATCTATCAATGATCATGACTTCTGATCTGCCCAACTTTTTCAGCTCAACAGCAATCCTTATTGTTGGTGTATTTTATGTGTGGCCCAAGACAATTCCTCCTCTTTCAATGTGGCCCAGCAAGGTCAAAAGGTTGGATACCCCTACTCTACATCTTCCAGCTGTGTCCTGCACTGTGCAGGACTGAGCTGTCAAACTGACAGCAGAGTCCTGCCGATAGGGTTAGTGCAGCTCTCCCTGTCTAACCAGCAGCAGTCTGCTCCGTTGTCAGTCAACCACTTTGTGTCAGGAACTCTTTGTCCCTTTAACAGTGCACAGCACCCATATGTCACAGAGCTCTGGTAATAACACAGGGAGAACCACATTTTCCTTGGCTAATCTGAAGGGCTGACCCATCAGTTTAACAGCTCAGGTCCTGCTCTGTATTCACTTATGAATAAAAGCTACTAATGTATTACAAAGGGGATGAGAGGATAATGTTGAATAGGTGAAGAGTGAAGAGAGGGGGCACCAGGTGTAAAAAGAACGAGGAATAGAGGGCATAGGTGACAAAAGAGGCTAAAAAGTGAGGGATGATTGCAAGGAAGTGAGAACAAGGTATTAGACATCAGAAGTGATAAAAGTACAGAGGAAAACCAATTTATTGAGAAGATTGGAGGGGGATGCATCTGGAAGTTCATAAGTTCATAGATGGAGAAGGGAAACTGATGGGAGAGGAGGAAAGTACCTAGGAATAAGACTATATGTAACAGAAAATATGAGACGTGATAGGGAGAGAAAGAAAAGCTAGACATATGCACAACAAAAAAAAATTGTTTTTTTTTTTTCGTTTCGTTTTTTTCGTTTCCGTTGATTCGTAACGATTCGTAAGTCGTCGGTGTTTGGATTCGTAACGATTCGTACATTCGTAAGTCGTCGGTGTTCGTATTCATAACGATTGGTACATTCGTAAGAGTTATTTTTTCGTTGATTAGTTTTTTCGTTAGTTGAATTTTCGGACGCATTCGTATTTATTCGTACATTGGTAACATTCGTAACATTCGTAGATTCGTAATCGGAGCATAATTCATAATTGTATTTAATGTGTATGCTATTATTACATTTTAATAATTTACGAATTAAAAAAAAAAGTTACGAATCGAAAAAAAAAAAAGTTACGAATGTACGAATTTTTTTGTTCAATAGAGACACGGAAAATTACGAATCGAAAAAAAAGTTTTTTTTTGTTCAATCCATTCGAAGCACGTAAGCAGCACCATTGTAATGGACACGGAAAATTACCAATTCAACAAAAAAAAAAAAGTTACGAATGTACAATTTTTTCGTTCGTTTTCGTTTTTCGGATTTTCTTCATTAGTACATTCGTTGTTTCTAATTA
Source organism: Lithobates sylvaticus (assembly GCA_028564925.1). NCBI lineage: Eukaryota > Metazoa > Chordata > Amphibia > Anura > Ranidae > Lithobates > Lithobates sylvaticus. The sequence goes on from CM053033.1 coordinate 115,414,941, forward strand.
GTTTTTTTCGGATTTTCGTTGTTTTTTTGGATTCGTTCGATTCGAATGATTCGTTAATCGGATTCGTACGATTTGAACGATTCGTTATTCGGATTCGTACGATTCATTCATTCGTACGAAAACGAACGAAAATAACGAAAAAAACGAAAAAAAAACAAAACGAATTGCACATGTCTAAGAAAAGCCCTATTCTATTTGAGAGCCAAAAAGACCAATCTGCAAGTACAGTATATATGGCACAAATCAAGTCTGACTGTAAGCATGAGATATTCATTGGATGTAAGTGTCATGACCCTTCTTCTAAAAAGTTTTTAGCTTTTTAGGGTACAATAGTAATCACTACAGTTAACTGGCTTCATCTAGCAAGACCACTTGGCAAGTTATACTATAAAAAATCTGCCATTCATTACCCAGTGAAGTTGGATGTTTGCAGTGACCATATAATGTCCCTGCTTGCATGGAATAAAATCTATCACTACTCGACTGACAGAACAAAGCTCTGCCTTGTTTACATTATGATCAGCAGGTGCCGGCGGATATCTATTGGTTGGCACCCACTGATCGGCTTGTGCTGTGTCTTATCACAGCACAACTGGGTTGCCGGTGGCCCCCTACCCGTAAGTGCCAGATCACGTACTAGGTACGTGATCTGGCACAGAAGAGCCGCTCTGCTGCTGTACATCTAAGTGATGCGGTTGGCAAGCGGTTAAAAGGAGAAAGCCTGATGAAGTGTCCTGGGTATTTTATACTTATGCTCATGTCTGGATTCATCAAGGTCATATCCAAAGGGTACCTGTTATTTGGGCTAGATCTGGAGCACACTGAAGGGATTATACCTCCCAGTTGGCTTGGGAATGCCTTGGCATCCAACGGCTTGGGAATGCCTTGGCATCCAACGGCTTGGGAATGCCTTGGCATCCAACGGCTTGACCTTAGAACAATGTAAAGGCTTACAATTACTGTTAAAGCTGCTACTTGCAGCATTTCAGCATTTCCTTTTAGCATAAGCAGACTGAAAATTTGGATGATCATAAACTCAGATAATAAGAAGCACTAGAAATTACTTCTTGGTCGCTGTTTGGTTGTTAAGAAGGCTTGCAAGCCTGACGAACCTTTAGGGTTCCTCTGTACCCTTCTCTGGATACACAGCCTTGCACATCATAAAAGGATGAACGTAAAGTACTTTCCTTTTTTGTCACATTCATTATGGGAATCTATGCCTGTGTAAACAATCAGCCGTGAAATACTGGCAATCATTAAACAGTACAGAAAGCAGACACCTGTTCGAAAAACTTCCAGAACGAAGTCTATGAATCAAACCCTCCAATGAATCGGGCAATAAAAGACTTTAACAAATATTTCATGCTATAAAAGAATGTCATGTTTGACAAAGACAAACCCCAGGACACCAAAAACTAGGGATACAAATTGACGTTTTGACAGGGAACGCAAAACACTTAGAGATACTGTAAGATGTGTTCTATCAAAAAATTGAAAGTGAGAGAGGGAGTCAGGAAGAGGAGAAATAAATGGAGAAGAGAGAGATAAGTAAAAGACAGCAAGAACCTCAGGACAGAAAATAGATAAGGAAGAGAGCGAGGAAAAGAAGAAGAAATATGTGGGGAAGTAAATGAAAGTAGAAGAAAAGAAGGTAGGATGGAATCACGACAAAATGACCAAAAGCTTACCAGTCATTAGATGTGGCTGCTTCAGTTTTCTTTTATTTAGTCTAAGATAGACTTTTGCACGATGGGAAATTTTATTTAGTTTTGTTTTCATTTGTAAAATACATAGTTTCATTCTGTTACTTTAATTCGTTTTCGGATAATTTGTCATTGCTGTAGATTATAGATATTCGTTATAAACGATTCGTTTTATTGCTTAATTGTTCTGTTTTTGGATAATTCATTCATGATAACGATTCGTAATTCAGAAAGTCCTTTGTTTATTGACTCCATTAATGCGGAGGTCCGACCACCGCTGCAAAAATTAAAAGCGAGCAGCTACACATACTGCAGCTGCTGACTTTTAATAATAGGACACTTACCTGTCCTGGAGTCCAGCGATGTCGGCACTGCAACTGATGTTTCCATCAGCTGTCGGGTGCTGCCGCTGCCATTGCGGGTAAGGGAACCCGGCAGTGTAGCCTTATGGCTTCACGCCGGGAACCCTACTGCACAAGCACAGGGTTCCGCTCCTCTCAACTACTGGCCCGGCGACAGGGGAGGAGGAGGGAGCCGAGCGGTCAGCTGAGCGATGACGCCAATATCCGTGGCTGTGGCTCTCGGAAGTGGGAACAGGATACCTGTCAAAATACCAGGGCCCAGTCACAAGGGCGACCTTTCCTGCCCTGGCAGTTCTGCCACTCGTGTCAGTGGTTTTTATTTTTGTTATTTTATCTAGGGGCAGAGGATCCTAGGTCAGTCATAGTAGGTGGTTGGGTGTAATTAATACTTTGTTGACCCTCATGGGCTCCTCTGCCCCTCCCCCCTCTTCACGGACTTGTAGTTCGGCCTTCTTTGGATCCCCTTCCCCCATGACTGGTGTATGGCTCAGCAAAAGTTCCTGAGGCAGAGGCATGGCGAGCTAGACACTGCGCATAAATCTGGCTGCAGGGCCTGGATAGAAGGGGCGATGGGGTTGACATACAGAGGAACTGTCACCCCCACTGCCCCTCCTATCTAGGTGCACAGGGGAGCCACATGGGCCCCCTGGAGCATGAGGCTGGGTCACAATTGAGACCCCCTGAGACCCCTATAGCTAGGCCCCTGCCAATACGTTTTTTCATGCTTTTTGCAGAAACGCAGGACATTATTTTTAACATGGGTTCCTATGGAACACGTTCACATCAATGCATTTTTGTGCCTCTGCGTCTTTGTTTACAAGTTAAAATCATTTTTTTTTTTTTTGCTAGAAAATGACTTAGAACACCCAAACATTATATGTTTTTTCCAGACACCCTAGAGAATAAAATGGCAGTCATTGCAATACTTTGTCACACCGTATTTGCGCAGCAGTCTTACAAACTGAATAAAAAAAAAAAAATACAAATTGTTTAATAAAAAAAATAAGAAAACCATAAAGTTAGCCCAATTTTTTTTATATTGTGAAGGATAATGCTACGCTGAGTAAATTGATACCCAATATATCATGCTTCAAAATTGCGCCCGCTCATGGAATGGCGACAAACTTTGACCCTTAAAAATCTCCATAGGCGAAGTTTAAACATTTCTTACAGGTTACACATTTTGAGTTACAGAGGAGATTATTTACTAGAATTATTGCTCTCGCTCTAACAATCATGGAAATACCTCACGTGTGGTTTGAACACCGTTTACATATGCGGGTGCAACTTGCGTGCAAACACAGCGAGGATGGAGCGCTTACATTTTTTTTTTCTTATTTTACTTTTTTTTTTTTACATTGTCCCTTTAAAAAAATAAAATAAAATTTGGACCACTTCTTTTACTAATTACAGATTTACCAACCCCTTCCCCTGCTCTCCATCCTGACACATCCCCCGCAGCTGGTGGGAGAGGAGAGGAGGAAAGCCAGCTGCGTGGGAACGAGGGGGGGTGGAGGAGGACGACAGTTGGCCGGAGAAAAACACAGGGGGGGGAGGAGGATACGGGAAACAACTGGGAATGATCGATGCGGCGGGATGGTCAGCTGTGAGCACCAATATCCCTGTATAGCTTTTTAGCCAATGCGGGAGGGAGAGGCGGAAAAGTGGCTGACGGCTAAAAAGCTATACAGGGAGATCGCTGCTCACAGCCCTGCCGCATTTTATCATTCCTGACTGTGAACCAGGGAACCATCTAGGGTCGGCCCTGCAGCCGGGATATCGGAGGGGGCTTGTGGGTGTCTGGGAGCCGCAGCAGAAATGGTGAAAAGATCCCACAGGACCGTAAAAAAGGGCCCTGCGACAGGGGTAAAGGGCCTTTGGATCAAGGGGGCCCTTCACGGTTTCTTGCATCGTGGCCCTGAAGGTTCTAGTAATGCCTCTGCACATTGGAGTGAATGGAGCCCAAGGTGAAATCTTCCAGCAAGCTGAAAAATGTTTTGGAGAATAAAATCATTCACTGTAGTAGCATCACCCAGTTATAACAATCTTTCCCACTGTAAAGAAAAAGGGAAATTATTTTTATTTGGAAAACATTTTTTATCGGGAGATAAAGTCTGGAGACTGGAAGCCTAAACCTGATTGGATGCCAAGGGCTACATATTGAATAGAATTCTGCAATTTATAAAAGTTGTTTAAATAATTGCATTTCACTGTGAAAACTGCTCCATTTCACCTTAAATTCTTGCTATTTTTTCAGCAATATAAAAGAGATTTACATGGAAAGATATGATGTTGAGGCAGAACAAAAATCACATCATCTTTATGAAATTCTTTCTTCGGCTGCACGCATTTGAGAGAAAAAAAAAATATGACTCCAGGTTCAGGGTGAAGGTTTCTCTTAAGAATATTTTCAATGACAAAAAAACGTAATTGGAGAAATATAAAATCAACTGTAAAAAAAAACAGACCTGGCTGTATTTTTTTACTTGTCACAACTGGCTAAAATTGAATGGAGAAATTGCAAACAGCTTTACAGTAGATAAAACAAATCAACATCAAAATTTCTCATGAGAAACATTGGCGTTGACATTCTGACCCTTTTAAATGGGCCCCCAACGTGTTTTTGTAATCTGCAATAGCCATTAACACTTCTTAAATGTCAGGAAATCAGCACACACAAACTTAGGACGTGCTAATTTGCAAACTAATTTTTTTGCACATCCAAGCAAACATTTTTTAAGATATCATCAGAGTTTATTGGATCAGTTGAGAAAAAAACACATGGAAAAAAGGCGAGAAGACATGCAAGCTCATATCACATTCAGTGAACTGAGCCAATTGGGTTCTCCAAGCATTTAGACCAGGCACTGGCGGCCCTTCAGCTGTTGCGAAACTACTACTAAAGTCCCATCATGCCTCTGCCTGTGGGGGTCATACTTGTAACTGTCAGCCTTGCAATGCCTCATGGGACTTGTAGTTTTGCAACAGCTGAAGGGTCGCCAGTTTGAGACCCCTGGTTTAGACCTTTTAAGTTTTTCAGAGTTTGCGGTACCACATTGAATTTGCAATATTTTTACAGACGGTTTGCAATATTTCTAAGACATTTACGTAGATCGAAACATACCAGCTCATGCTCAATGAGTTCACTGTTTCTTCAGAATCCACATGACCAATACACATACCTCCCAACATTTTGAGATGGGAATGAGGGAAACCTACTAGCAAATGTATGTAGGCAAAGGACACGCCCCCCTGCCACACCTCCTTAAAGGAGAAGTAACCAAAAAAGGTTAATTAAATTCACAAGGGCTTTTTTTTACCACTACTATTCCTTTTATATTGGCTTTTAACATTTACAAATGCGGCCATTTAGAATTTGGGTGAAAGGTTTAGCACTGGGAAATAATTTTTGATAGATTAAAAAGTGCATTTTATATACAACTCTACAGACCAAAATGAGGGACAATTGAGGAGGAAAGAGGGACATTGCTCCAAATCAGGGACAGTCCCTCGAAATCAGGGACAGTTGGGAGCTATAAATACAGGTCCCACATTACAAATCATACACTGAAAGCAACAGATAATTGGCACCATTCCATAATTAGTCAACCTTAACCACTTCAGCTCCTGACCAGGCCATTTTTTGCGATACGGCACTTCATCACTTTAACTGACAATTGCGTGGTCATGCAACGCTGTACCCAAATAAAACGTCCTTTTTTTCCCACAAAGAGAGCTTTCTTTTGGTGGTATTTGATTTTGATGTGCTTTTTATTTTTTGCGCTATAAACAAAAAAAGACCGACAATTTGTTTTACTTTCTGCTATAAAACATTCCCAATAAAAAAAATTTAAAAGATCAAATTTCTTTATATATTTAGGCCAATATGTATTTTGCTACCAATTTTTTGGTAAAAAAAATCCCAATAAGCGTATATTGATTGGCTTGCGCAAAAGTTATAGCATCTACAAAATAGGGGATAGATTTAGGGACTTTTTAAAATGTTTTCATGGTTTTTACAAGTAATGGCCGCGAACTGCAATTTTTAGCGGGACTGCGACATTGCAGCAGACAAATCTGACACTGAGTAACACTTTTTGGGGACCAGTGACACCAATACAGTGCTATAAAAATGCACTGATTACTGTATAAATGACATTGGCCGGAAAGAGGTTAACACCAGGGGTGATCAAAGGGTTAAACGTTCCCTAGGGAGGTGCTTACTGTGTGGGGCAGTGTCACACTAAAGGAAAAGCGAGATTGGTGATTCAGCTTAGCTGATCTCTCTTTCCCTTCCTGACAGATCCGGCTTTTGCTTTGTTTACACAGGCAGACTGTTGATCTGTCTCTCCTGTGATCGATCGTCGAGTCGAGGGGGGCCATTGCAGCCGTCGGACCTGCTGATTGGCTTCCGCTGTGTCCAATCACAGCGTGAGCGGCGCTCCGGTGGCAGGCGCCCAAAACCACACGCACGAACCGAACCGTGCACAAACCACGTGTACCTGTACGTGATTTTGCGCAGTCAGGCCACCCTGCCACAGTATATATGTGGTTGGCGGTCCGGAACTGGTTAAAGCTCCACTGTAGCTTCAGTATTTATTACCACATTACAGTTAGGGCTCATTTACACTTGCGGTGCGGTCTGAAGAGTGATCCACAATATATATAGTAATAAATGTTTTTTTTTTTATATCGACTTTGGTTAAAATCCCCAGTGCTAGCAGCAGGTTAGAGATTCGGACTGCTGCTCAACACAGACCACAACAGTCCGGGTCTCCAGAGCTCTGACACACCCCCACTGAGTGCTCCAATCAACAACACTGCTCAGGGAGCATAAGCGCTTTGGCCTGGAGTACTAGACAGGGGGTATGTTGGATAAATTGTGTGGTAATTGCATGTCTATGCAATGCTGTACTCAAACAAAATTTACTGTATATAATTTTTTTCACACAAATAGAGCTTTCTTCTGTTTAGGCTAATGAACAGCCTAAACACGTCCTATGACGACCTCCCGGAAATTCAGGTCCACGCTGTGGACGTCATTCGGCTATAGCGCCGACCTCAAGTGGTTAAAGGATTAAAAATGGCATTCAATGTTGACAGAGTGAAGTTCCGCTTTAAGATAAAAAAAAGGCCAGTTTAAAAGCATTTTTGCTATGTGCTAAAGATAAATATATCAGAAATACACACTCCAACACCTAATTAGCATATTTTTAAAATATTAAAATTACAAATTAACACAACATAAACATACAACGCTCCCATATAATCCTTTAATGTGCAAATATTAACAAAGCTACATTTCCTAATGTGCAAAATTGACAAAAAAATTTACTATACAAGGATAAGAATATATGGATGCAATTTCAAATGCAAATAACATAAAATATATTACACAAATACAATTTAGTACATAAACTTCCATATAAAGCCCTCTTGTGAAATACTTGTGTAGCAAAAATAATCCAATTCTGAGCACAATAGAGCACTTCAAGAGGTGGCAATTACACGATATTACTAAAAGTATTGGGACACATACCTTTACACGCACATGAACTTAAATGGTGTCCCAGCCTTAGTCCGTAGGGTTCTATATTGAGTTGGCCCACCCTTTGCAGCTATAACAGCTTCAACTCTTCTGGGGAGGCTGTCCATGGGCATCCTCCCCTTCCCCCTACTCTCCTCCCTCCTCCTCGGCAGCCTCAAACCCGCTTCCTGATTGGCCGGGAGGAGAATCAGTGTGAAAATAGCAAATATATCTGCATCCAAAGCCCACCCTATTTTGAAGCCTACTCTTTTTGGTGCTTCAAAGCCCCCCCCCCCCCCCCAATTGGAATTCATGCATGGTGGGGAGGCGCCCATGCGCCCTTAATGGATGGGTGACCCCTGGTGTACCGCCCTGCATCCACTGTTTGCCCCTTTGTTTCACTGTGCCCAGGGCAACTTCCCATCCTACCCACCCCTTGTCCTAGTCCTGCTCACCATCATCATAACTTCAGACAAAAAAACATTTGCATAGCATAGTTTCCTTTATTAAAAAGTTAAACGCAATGTATTAAACTTTCAAGGCACCAGTGACCAAACCAGAACTTGGGAGCAGCTTCTTTATTCTTTCCAAACAGTTCACCACCAGCAGTTCACATAGATGTGTAATGATGGCACAATACTTTGCTCCTCCCAATGGCCGGTTCACCTTCTGAAAAGTTATCTGCAGTGGATTGCGTTTAAGAGGCGGTTGAGCAGCAGTTCCCCAAGGGGAATTTTGCATTGCAATACTGTGTTCCAACCATGTGCCAAGCAATTGGCAAACAGTTATGGCATGGTCCTATTGACTTCAATAGGCATGTTTGGCAAGAGGCACTGTTTGTCAAAAGTGACATTCCAAGTTAAATGTGAACTCAGCCAAGAACTTTCCCAGGAGCAGTCAAAAATATTGAACAGAAATTATATTGTTGACCTCTTCACGCATGCAAGGCTCTCCATTAGCTTCTCCTCTTTTATGGAACTTCCTTCCCTATGCAATTTAGCACCTACTAAACCCTTGAACCCCCTATCAAACTGCATTTTGAAGCTCGATTTTTTAGACAGCCTCTTTGTTCTGAAGTGCACTGATGTGACCTACAGGAGAATTGGGGCCAAAAGTGCTTTGGTCCTACTCCTATAACACTGGGAAGTCACTCGCTTGGGTGCTATTCACAAAATACCTTGCATATTACTTAATATTTATAGCATTTGCAAAGTGTTCTCTGATTGGATGAGGTGAAGAGGCAGGGTGATGACATCACAATCTCTATCTGATCAAATCAGGGAACATCTTGATATAAAGTCCATACCTGAAATTCAGCTTTAACTAAAATATTATCGAGTTTGACTAGCATTTTTGAGTTGATACTATGGTAAAGTTATCGAAAATATGGGTGCCTGAAGTGCTATTTTCCATAAACACACCCCTGTCTCTTCATTCATGGTTGCACCTGTATTTCCTTTTTGTACATATCTGTAATGCTTTTACTGCCACCGACGTACAATCTAGGTTGGTGGCTTGGGAGGTTCTACACACACTCCCTAACTAGCAGCCAGTGGCTGCAATTTGACAAGCCAACTGTCAGATGGAAATGAACCGGCAGACCCAGGATCAGCATGGAGGGCACCGCTAGATAGAGGGGAATGAGATCAGTGAATGTCCATTCCATGATCAGCATGGCGGGCACCGCTAGATAGAGGGCAGGAGAGACATCAGGGGTCTTTTAGACCCCTGAAGCTTCATTAAAGAGAACCTGTACAAGCATATGAGGCAGCTTGTTAGCCCATCTTGTTGATATGGAAACACATAAACCAGGCATACACTTCTGCTTCTCCTCCTATTGACTGGTGTCTCCAAAAAGGAGAATTTGGATTCCAATCCTGGTTATTCTCCGCACACGAGAGACACACAGCGTTTTGGGATAAGCATCGCTCGTAATACGGTCATCAAAAGATGCATCACATACGGGATTTCTGTGGTTCAAAAAAAGTTCAGTAAAAAAAATTAAAAAAAAAGTAAAAATTTAAAGTTACACCCATGCACCTAATATCTTACTCAGAAAAAAGAGCCCCACATACATGCACGTACGAACATAAATGCATGTGTCAGGGGCGCCTACCTACAAAAACGTCAATTGCACTACACACGTTACACGTCACTTCACTATCCAGAATGAGAGCAATATTTCTAGGCATATAATTCATGGTTAACTCTAAACTGATGACCTGTAGGGTCACTTATGGAAAATATAAGATACTAAAGTTTGTTGCGCTTTCACAGACGCACACAATTTAAAGGTTTCCCTTGTCGGGTATCTATTTACTCTGCAACCTCATCTTTTATCATACAATTGGGCAATTTAAGTTATTCGTTGAGTGGGTCAAGACGTGCCCAGAGTTCCGCTTTAACACTTCCAAGCCACCCCTAACAGTTTCAAAGGTTCAAACTCTGTCTCCACTAGCCTTGAGCTAGATTCTAATTGGTTGCCATACAGAGAGCTTTTATTTCAGAAACCTTGATAAGTGAAGATTCCTGTGAGGTTTCTGTACCACATACAGTGTAATAGGGTTCAGCAGGCTGTATAAACAACGCTGAGACGGAGGGGAAAATAATGGCGTGATTAGAAAATAATACTCACAGACAAGAAAGGAGGGAGAGCGCTCTGAAATTATCCATATAAAGTGACGGCATGCAGCAGCCATTTTAGAGGATTAGATAAATGTCCCTTCTGCGCAAGCAATACATGCCGTTTTCCATTTGCCTAATGGAAGTTTGTGTAATGACTATTCTCAATCGGTATAATATCACTATTTTTATGCCAGGATGTACTTTGTACCTGGCTAGTGTTGTATTAAAATGAGATAATATTATGTTACTTTACATGCTGTAGAAGGAAATAATATTTTTTTCTGGTTCTGTATGAATTGACATTTACAGAGGATTATGGTTACTTTGCTGCCTATTTGTGTGTGTCTGCAGGAAGATTACAAATTCTAAAGCTATGGAGCTATTGCATTCACAAGGAGTATTGTTAAAGTAGCAGCTCAAGGTCCTAATGCAAAATACTGCATGAATCAAACACCTAAAAAATATTCTCATCAATAATATATCATACACATACATACTGCACACTTGATAAATCTGTAAAAAAAAAAAAAAAAGAAAATTGTTTTTTTTTTTAATAACCACCATGATGCTTGAATTGATACAGCAACGGAAAATGAGACATGGTCAGTTGAAAGAGTGTCTGGGAGTGGTACAGTTCCTTTGTGCCACCGGTAGTTGGTGCTGTGGGCCGATACCTAGGTGCTAAGTTCTTATTTTGCCACCTAGATGGTGGCCCTTGGGTTCAGCATACCAGTAACAGGAATTGAAAATGCGCTCTAGGTGAGTGATAGAACCAGGTAGGCTGGGGAATGGACTTCTCCAAGGGGTGCTAGCCTTGGCTCGCCGGCCGTGCAATATGGATAAAAGGAATGGATGGCTGCACACCGAGATAGTGATGAATCTCTTTATTGTAAAATCCGTAACATGAATAACACCACAGGACAGGCAAACAGGTACAGGTAGTTGCGTTTCACACAGCAACGCTGCGCTTATTCATTCATTCACCAGTGACAGCTAATGAGTTGGCAGAGGCCACATCTGTATACAGGGCAAAGTTCAGATCAATGAACAGGTGAACAGGAATCGGTATCCAGGTATGCTGCCCTACCTCACTGACAACAACCTTCTTGACCACTTACAGTTTGGCTTTCGCTTGCTACACTCCAATGAAACTGCCCTACTGAAACTCATTAATGACCTACTAGCTGCTAAAACCAATGGCCACTACTCCATACTCATACTACTCTACCTCTCAGCAGCCTTTGATACTGTTGACCACCCCCTCCTCTCTCTTGGGCTTCAAGACTCTGCTCTCTCCTGGCTCTCCTCCTACCTATCACAGAGCTCCTTCAGTGTGACCTATAACTCTGTTTCCTCCTCTCAACTTCCTCTTTCTGTAGGGGTACCTCAAGGTTCTGTCTTCGGACTCCTTCTCTTCTCCATTTACACCTCCTCCATTGGTCTGTTAATAAACTCTCATGGCTTCCATTACCACCTCTATGCCGATGACACACAAATCTATCTCTCTACACCGCACCTCACCTCTTCAGTCTCCTCTCACATTACTAACTTACTTACTGACATATCAGCCTGGATGTCACACCACTTCCTCAAACTCAATCTTTTTAAAACTGAGCTAAATTTTTCCTCCGGCCGTGCCCCCCACCCCCGGATTACTCTGTCAAGATCAATAATACAACCATCAGTCCCTCGCCTCATGTCAGGGTGCTAGGTGTAATCCTAGACTCTGACCTGTCTTTTCAACCCAAATCCAATCACTGCCTAAATCATGCATACTTCACCTCCGAAACACGCCGCTTTCTAACCGTTGACACCATTAAGCAACTTATTCGCTCCCTTGTTATCGCTCGCCTTGACTATTGTAACTCCCTCCTCATTGGCCCACCTCTCTGCAAGCTATCCCCTCTTCAGTCTATCATGAATGCAGCTGCCGGTCTCAGCCACTTTACCAACTGTTCTGTTTATCCGCCTCTCCTCTCTGCCAATCCCTCCACCGGATTCCCATTGCCCAACAAATAAAATTCAAAACACTAAAAATTACTTACAAAGCCATTTACAATTCTGCCCAAGCTACATCTCCAATCTCATCTTCAAATATCACCCAAACACATACCCCCCAATTGTCCCTGATTTCGATGGACTGTCCCTGATTTGGAGCAATGTCCCTCATTAATTCTCATTTGTCCCTCATTTTGGTCTGATCTATATAGTTGTATATAAAATGCACTTTTTATCTTTCAAAAAAATGTTTACCAACGCTAAACCTTTCATCCTTTTTCTAAATTGCTGCATTTGTACATTTTAAAAGCCACTATATCGGAATAGTAGTGGTAAAAAAAAGCACTTGTGCGTTTAACCTTTTTTTGGGGTTAATTCTCCTTTAAGGTGGTGTGGCAGGGGACGTGTCCTATGCCTACATATATTTGCTAGTAGGTGTCTGTAGAATGGGATAATAATATTGCTTACTATTATATCATCTATGTATTAATTTGTCTAGTCCCAATAGATTAGTCTATTAAAACTCTGAGTGCATGCTACTGTTAATATCACAATAATGTAAAGTTGGCTATGAAACCAAACACACGGTTTATGAGTAATCCAGTCTCATTTATTTCTCAAGGAAATAAGAAAGCTTATATAAGGTATTATTAGAAATTACAAGATTACATAGCATACAGTCAAAACACAATACAATCGTATACTTAGCACATCCTAGTAGCTGAGCCTCCTGATGGGATGAGAGGTGTCCACATGGGTTAGGCCTCAAGATGGCCGAATCATCAGGTTAGCAGAGACACAGCCTCATGACAGGCTTTTACCAGCAGAGAGAGAGACAGAGCTCTTTGAAACATTCCCTTTTGACAAACACACCTCATCCACACCGCATCCCACTGCCTGCCCAACTTCTCTTGTGGACGAATCACAGTGTCTCTGGGGCGTATCTGTTAAAGCTGAATTTCTAGCTTAGTTAAATGAATATAGATACAAGCGAATAACGCGATTAAACCTTTGTCTGTATAAGAATATAAACGTACGATATCGGTGCTAAAAGGATAAACAATTACAATTTATTTATCTGTCCAGAAAAGAGATAAAGAAACATTATAGATTACCCAACATAGTATAGAGATGTTATAAATGCCATGTGTTTACAAAGATATATAATTACAATGGACATACACAGGCTGTTCCTTAAATCTTAGTTGTATCTTAATATAGAAGAATAGTCGGGAAGAGTAAAGAGAGAGAGAGGGAGAGAGAAAGATAGAGAGGGAGAGAGACACATTACCCCGGCAGCTCACATCTCCAGACAGTCAGGCTAAGAGGACTCGTATCCCTAAAACTATTGGTTTTATGTTGTTAGAGTAACCCACTCCTATCAAACACCTCATTGGTTCAGAAGTGCATTGTATCCGGATTGGTTACTTTGTTTGGGCTAACTCCGTGTCTAAAGTCAACATTCCTGTTAATGACCCCTGGGGATAAGGAGCCATCTATTGTAAGAGAACAAAGGATATTCAATTAACACCTGGGCACAGTCAATCTATGGAAAAAGTCTAGCTTGCCTGTCATAAATATGAATATATATACACATATATATACATGCCCACATTTACACATCCGATTGGGGCATGGCAATCCAATTCCATTTTAAATATTCAAAATCTCCAACACAGTTCCCCCTGAAGTTCATTCTTGAACTTAAGTAGTCCTTCAATGATTTTGTACCCCCCCACAACAGCCCAGAAGTCCCAACCCTTCCCCACCACCACCACGGCCTCCTCTTCCTTTCTTGAACACGCCGGAACTCCTCAAGGTAGGCTTAAGACAGGAAAGAAATCCTGGTGCCTTGAGACATCACATCTAAACCATGAGTGTCTGTACTGCAATGTTTCATCGCCCCTCTGCCTTGGAAGAGCGGAACTCCAACATTGATGGCGGGATCCTGGCATATCTAGTCCTGTAACTTGGTGAGACCGTGTAGTGGTTTCTCCGCTTGGATCGGACCGCGAGACAGCACTTTTCAGCATGGTGAAGAACAGTTCAGGGTAGTCTTACTTGTCACATTTGTCTCAAGAGATGACTTGATTGTCTTCAGGTGGTGGTTGGGCGGGCCTCCAGACCGTCGTGCATGAATACATAAAACAAACAAAAAACAGAATGTCAGTGTACAGATATTGGAGGAATGCCAGACAGGAGCAACGGTCATCAAGACTTAATACTTATAAGGGGTGCAATGGGGATGAGTAAAGTGGGCTCCCCACAGGGAACGGAGTCCAAGCAACAGACAGTATCATCCATGGCCCTTGATGGTAGGGATAGTCAACACTGCCTGTTATTGCAAGGTCCCGGGGTCCACCACACCTGCTCACGGGGCTCAGGTTAAAGCAGTAGGTAGACTAAGGGGGGTAGCATTACATTAAGACATAAAAACACGGGATGTCCAGGGATACTTTTGGTTCAAAGTATGGTACACTACTGGCAGACAGGGAAAATCCTTTTAAACAGATACATTGTCTTGAGAAGATGGATGATGAAAACCCAGAGAAAAATTTAGAATGAAGCAAAAGAAACGGAAGAGAGGTGAGTAAGATGAACGAAAATGGTGGAATTAATAATGGAAAGGGAAGAAAAAAACCTACAGATTTAATGCTACTCCAACCACGACAGTTAAAGAGCACGGAATCTGGGTTAGACAAAAACAAATATAATGGTTGGGAAAAATAAAATAAAAATAAAAATAAAAAAAATAAAGAAAAATAAAAAATAGCACCAAAAAAATCATAATAAAAAATAAAAAATAAAAATATAGTTTCTAAAAAAATTTTTTTTCCCATACTAGCAATTAGCAGTATTTTCTCCCAGGTCAGGTACACAGATATTAACAATGAGAGGGAGGAAAGAAATAAAATGAAAAAATAAAAATGATTAAAACCTTTTTTTGGAATTTAGGTAAAACCTGACCGCATATTATTACTATAAATTGAAAAGGCTTATCCCCAGAACAGCAAAGAACAAAAAGAAAAAATATAGTTCTAGGGTCCTCTTTTAAATGCACACAATCCCCTACGTTGGTCTCTAATAGTTACCCAAATTAGGACGGCAACAGGGTGGAGTTTACTAAAGCTGTGGCCCTAAGACTGTACCTGAATTAACTTTTCCCACTAAGAAACTCAACCTTAGAGATATCTGGATTGACCTCTTTTGATCTTGAGATCACCCAAATCGTCCACTTCACTCCTCCCATGTTTAACATTAGGACCGCTCTGGAACTCCTCCACCCCAATATGTCCAGCCAGCCCCTACCCTGACCACCACTAGGTGATCCCTAGAAACTCTTTTAATGTTACCTCAGCCAGCTCCATATCAGATAATTCCCAACAGCTATTATTTTGCACCACCCTCCTCTCCTTAGATCATAAACCCCTGAGTAGGGCCCTTCTATTCACGCCCTGCACAGACTGTTGTCCTTAAACCACCCAACTACCAACTTTTTAACTTCTCCCCGAACCCCAACAGAAGTTTCAGTAGGTGTAAGGGGAGGTCAGATTTTCCATAAAACCTTCCTTCAGGGGTGATTGGGGTACAACCCGGGGTTCCTGCTATATCCATGCCAAGGGCAAGGGGAGATGTACAATAGACTCCCCGAGGTAGTGTACCCTGCTGATTACCATTTAACCATTAGACATGTGATACCAGCACCAGTACCCTGGTAACTTTGTTTAGGGCCAGTTGGGACACTACCCCGGCCTCCATTAGACACGACCCCCTCCTGTGCCAGCATTGTTGCCTTTTCCCATAGCACAACCCCTTCCTTTCTCCAGCACTCATTCGTACCAGTCATCTGAGGCTGTCCGGACTCAAACCATCAGAACAAGATGGACTGCAGGGTGTAACCCAGTAGAGTCTGTTAAAGGCTAGTACCCAGATTGACCGAGATATCTGCACAATGCTCCATCCCTGTCATTAGGGATGAGACCAGTGCAAGTTAGATTTTGATGATCCTGGAACTGAGTCATATACCAATCTATTATGATTCATAGGCAACCTGGATACTACCCTCACCTACCCGGTGCCCCCCCTCCAGCTCCAACGGCCGTCTCCATTAAGCCTCTCTTTATCCTAAGTATAGGAAATAGTCTGAAAACCCGTATTGAAAACCACCTGCCAACAGGTACACTCGATTCTTTATAGAGGCTGCACACCTTCTCCCTCCTTTATCAATTCGGTAATCAGACCATGTTATCCTTCACCCATACAAAATTAACTGCCTATACTATTCAGACAGGACTCACATGAATGACAGGGGCATAGCGTCACTGGGGCACTGGGCTTCCTGGCCTGCATGACACAGATTAACTGAGGAGAATACGACATGCCTATACATCCTGCACAACTTTTTCTCCAGACTCAACCAAAACTATACAATACGAGGCCAGACCTATACACTTTCAACTTGTATGCAATCCGGCAGGCCCTCGTACTTCACCTCTGCAGATAAATTTAGGTAGTCCAAAACACAGCTGAATGGGCTGACCACTAGAAGCATAAACCACATAATGGTGCTGAACCCAGGGAAAATAAAAAAAATTGTCTACGATTTCCTTCTGGTTCTGAAAGCCGTGAAACCCAATTATCATCTGAAAAACACCAATAAAATTTAGTAATAAACATTCAATTTTTCGCCTGAAAAAAAAAATAATGGTTATGTATTTGTAACAAGACATTAGCATATGACACAAATATACATTTACATTACATAAACAGTGCACCTTATTTTAAAATAGCAAAAATTGTTGAGCTCAACTTATTATTAATATGTATTACTTAATACATATTAATACCACGTGGTTTTTTGTTTTATGGTATACCAATAATTCCCCAAAAAAAAAAAAAAAAAAATATTCACCATGGTGAGAAAAAAATTAGCAACTCGCAATAAAACGTTTTTTTTTTTTTTCCATTTTTCAACAAATCATACTTCACCAGAAAACCTCTTGCCGAACTGTCTTCTGGAAAACAAACATTTTAGTAGATGCATCTTTCAATTCATTAGTACAGATCTTAGGTCATTTGCATGTCAATACCGTTCTTTTTGCATACTCACAGATCTGGTCGGAAACAAGGGGGGGTCATTTGGGTTGGCTGTCAGCAGCTGCGACAGACACAGGACACAAAATATATATATATGGCATATTCCACACCCTCGCACGATTAGCTGGGTCAAAGATGACCTCTAGACATCACACATATTTCATATTTTCTATAATAAAAACGCCCACCTTCCAGGGATTTATTCTTGCAAAAACACCCGGAATGAAACATGGTTGGTGACAATTGGATTAGTAGCATTGTTGGTACATACCTTAGGTGTGGAGGCTGTTCCCCTGATCATCACCGCCACTACTCTGGGGATGTGGTTCTATTGGCCCTGTTTGTCCCTACTTCTCAGCATTTGGTGCGCTTTCTCCTTACCTCCCACCATAAAAATATTCACATCATCAGTTCTATGCATTGATTCTACCATCCATGCGTTCCATGCATCTCTTTATTGTACCACCGGGCTTCCTAAGCTTTTGGTTTAAAAGTACCTTTTTTAGAATAAATTCTGTCAGTCCAGCATATTTCACAGTCCAAGGCCCATAATTATCTATCATTTCTTCCTTCGGGGTCAAGTGGTATGGTTCCCCACGGTTAGACACCCTCTTTAAAGCGATTCGATTACCCATCCTTTACGGACAATGGACCTTGAACTGATCCCCCAACCTCTTTAGAGGTTGCCTACTTCAGAGGTAGCGACCCTCTGGACAAGAAGTGGGTAGATAGGCCCCTCCCCTATCAACGTTGCTGCCTTTTTTTCACTACTTGCCAGAGCAATATTCTCTGCCCGGCTATAGTCCTTCAAAAAAATTAGCCTAGAGATTTCCTGAACCCAATAATAGTCCAATCCCTTCCGTGGACTTTTCAGAAATATTCCAAAAGAAATGCTTAACAAAAGTTTATTACTTCTGTTATCTCAAGAATGTTTAGAACAAACTTGGATAATCCGGACCCTATGCGTATTATTAAAGGAGGTAGTTATCTGATGCACACCTAATTGCAATATGATTTATAGTAGTTACAACATCGCCAGTGTTTACAGATCTAATTACAAAACTTACGATTCACAGTTAGCAGTTTATAAAGAGAAAGATTCATACTAGGGCTGAAACAACTACTCCACCATAAAATCAATCGACTACTACCTTCACAATTGATCGGCCAGTAACACAATGGGATTAAAAAAACAAAATGAGCCCTCTATTGTACAAAAAAAACAACAATCACAAATATAAACTATAGCTTCCACAGCTCTACAGTAAAACTGAACCCCATACAGTAGTGACTATCTGCTCCCCAAATTACCCTCTTGAAATGTATCGATAAATTCCATTTAGAAATGTCTGTTTAGAGTCTTTACTAGTTTGTCACAACTCCTCATCCAATATGCCTAAATATCATACACCGCTGTCATCACTAGAGCTCCGTGGAGACTCAGAGTAGACCCAACCATGTGTCCTGTTCACTTTCTTAGCTAGTTGGAAAATACACTTTAAAAATATAAATAAAGATACTTCTCTTCCTTGTTGTCTTGTTCATCAATCTTCTCTGTAACGTCCGAGTCACTTGTCACTTGTCACTTGTCACCTGTCACCTGTCACAAACTTGGCTAGAATTAGAGTGGTTAGTATCATTGGTTTGGAAAATTGTCACTCAGCCCATCCTCTTCCCCCCCTTTTCCACATCTTTACAAAGTGGAGGAAAACATACAGGATTTAGAATGGTGCAGAGCCTCAGAAACTCCTTGGACCTGAAAAGATACTTATACACACAAGCTATTAATGTGTCATTCATAAACAATACAACATTCGTAAATTGTCAATGACATTCCTCATAACCGATAATACTTTTTTTTTTACTAAAATACAACACCCACAACACGACTGTCGCGGTAGGTTCAGACTTATTCTTGTTACCACATAGAACATGACACAACTAAAACTTTAGACACACATTTTGATACAAATGTGGGGGAGATATTTCATAGTTCCTAAATCAAAAATTTTAATTAAAACCAACCAGATGGAATTCTGCCTTCACTCTTAGCAAAAAAACTACATACAATGGGACAGACATGAGAACATCTCAGAATATTGTATGGACCAGCCACACCAAGTTCTGGAATGGGCATCTGGATTTTAAGCACAGTTCCTCCTCTGAGAATCACAAAAGCATGTACTACACATCCATCATCCCACTCATTACAGATTTCTGAAGCCACAACTGAACTACTTCCAAGATATTTTTTATTCTGGGGTCTCGTACCACCAGACATCAAAAATACCCTCCACAGCTTTAAGGGGTCTCATGTCCGGAGCCCCAAATCCAGATCTCATGTGTAAGGCAGCTGTCTGACTGGTTTGGGGCCTCACCCAGGGCACCCATGCACTAATCCGATCAGTACTGCTAGTGACTTATTTTTACAGTACTGGCACCCAGCGTTTTCCGATTATTATACACGGCCTTCTGGTTTGCTAGCGTACTAATCCTCACATTTACTCTACTACCGGTTAAATGTGTTGTCAGACAAACTACAAAACACCATGAAATCCTCCACTATTCAAAACAAATATTATGGCTTCTCTCTGTACCTCGATATTACAATAATTTTAATGCCTCCCCAAAACAGTATTACAATATAAACCTTAAATTTACTTTAAAAATCAAAAAGATTTTGTCCTAATTCAAAAGACCCCAGGCCCCTCCCATCAACTTCCTGTTGCACACCTGAACAGGAAGAGGGAGGGGGAGGGGGAGTCTTGAATAGCGTCATATTTTGTCTATCAAGACATTAGAAAAAATCTATGGCTAGCATCAGCAAATAAAAAAAAACTTTTTTCCTGGAGTGGGTGGAATTAACCCCCATGTTGCAATTAACCCCCTTGACTCACATATCCCCTGGGAAATCAAACCACCAGTTTTAAAACCAGAATACCACACAACAGTGCAACAAGACTCCTGCAAAAAAGACGGCTGAAAAAGGTCAATCAAAGCCCTTCCCTTCCACTGTAGGCCACAAACAATCAAAAACAACACACGCCATTTTAAAAGTGCGCCTCTATAAACACAAATAGCAATTCCATCCAAACACAGCGGACACAAAATGGCAGCCGGGCCAAACGAAAATCAAGACCTGGCCCATGGTGAAAAATGGCGCCATTAATTCAGTACAAGATTCAGCTCGGGGCTAAAATTATCAGAAACAAAAAAGCAGTTGCAGTAATCGCAAATCGGTCAACGGCAAAATGGTGGATGAGATCCGGACTACAGAAAAATGGCCGACATTAACAAATGAAAACCAACACAAACTTTTTTTCCTCCCTACAAACACTGACCATACAATTGAGACACCAATATTACCACTTATCCCTAGACAAACACAATTAGGGTCTATTTAGGGTCTATCCTAAAATATAGGCATATTCAACTAAACATAATTGTTGGAGTAACAGCGCTGTCTAAACTAGTGAAAAATTAACACATACTATTTAAGTAGTTAATGTGAAAACATTATTTTATGTCTTTTGTGAAAAAAATATATATAATGGATTCCTGCTGCAACCTTATGTGAGATACACACAAAAACACAAGAAAAAGAAAAACTGGCTGCGCTGGAATAATATAAATCAATAAACACTCCTATTGTGTAGGCTAATACATTTAAACTGCCTCAGTGTATGATTTAAAAAAACTTTTGAAGCTATCTAAATTATGTACACTTTGTGACAAGTGTAATATGTATGATCCAAAGTATAAATACTAATAACAGAAATACTATTAATAATATCAGAAATACATAATAGTGAATCCGAGTTCAAATATGATCGCATAGAGAACAACAGAGGTCCAACATGTGGACTAATAAAAATTAAGGGAGAAAGTTCTGTTCATGCAAAGGGGTCCACCACAAGGTTTAGGGTTCAACTAGTGATCGTTCTCAGTGTTGTAACATCAGACACCCACGACCCAAATACAAGCACAATATTTGGCTGAGAGTTCACAGCCCCCCCCCCCCCATGTTCTCAGTTAGAGGCCTGAGGCTCCCACCCCCCCCCCTCCTAGGGTGTGACAACTTCTATTGTGTCCCAACAATACATGGTCTACTGGCTAAGAAACAGGTTTTTCGATTTAAAAACCAAACCCTTTAAAAAAAAAAAAAAAAAAAAATATATATATATTTTTTGCACTTATGGGGACTTCTCTTGGTCATAAAGGTCAAAATCATAGTTCATTTCTCATATACATCACAACTACCTACCACATATAGTTACAGTCAGCAGTTTCCCATACAATATATGGCTGGTTGCACACAATCATTGTACGCTGATTATACATTAAACAAATGCTCCCAAAATGACATCCATCTTGAAGGAAGACATTTTTTTTTTCTTTTTTTTTTCCTTCCTTTTTTTAAATATAAAATTTGAACTCTGAGTCTGATATCAACCAGACTCAGCTCCCCAACAGTACACAGCATACACAGCATATCTCTCCTCCAATCATAGAGATATCTAAGAACAAACCGCCTCTTTCTTCAAACCCCACATATTAACCAAATCATACACCACGCTTTCTCCCCAAGTCTATCAACCGATTAATAACACAATCGTCAGTTGCAGCCCCAATTCATACACAAGGTCATTCTGTGCGACCTAGGCTCCATTTCCACCAATGCAATTTGCCATGCGACCTTGGACACAGTAGCACTACAAGTCACAGCCCATTGATTTCAATATCACCAGTCCCAATCTATGCGACTCAAAGCTGCAATGACTATGAAAAGGTACCTGCACCACTCCTATGCGACTCCAGATGCGACTCCGACCCAGAGTGTAAATTTGGATCAAAGTTGCATTCAAAGCCACACCAAAGTCGCACCGCAAGTCATACTCTAAATCAGGTGACTTTGGAGTTGCACAAGTGGAAAGGCAGCTCTAGGCCTACCTTTTTTTTTTTTTGCCAAAGGCGCATATCCTTTTCCACTGTCTCCAAGATTTCAAATGGAGCCCTTCTATTCGCACGTACAATTTATTTCACTTATATACCCATTATTCAAAATCAGTCTCATCACAGTATTAGTGCAGACAAAAATGTTATATACCTATAAACAGTGTTCAAAGAAGCTTGCTAGTTTTGAATGTGAAAGAAAGGGTAGGCAGATATATAAACAAGGCTTACCTTTTTTGTAGTTCCCCACATATAAAATCGCCAAACCGCTCAAAACGTTAAGCCTCCTCACACACGGGCAACATCTGTTAAAGCTGAATTTCTAGCTTAGTTAAATGAATATAGATACAAGCGAATAACGCGATTAAACCTTTGTCTGTATAAGAATATAAACGTACGATATCGGTGCTAAAAGGATAAACAATTACAATTTATTTATCTGTCCAGAAAAGAGATAAAGAAACATTATAGATTACCCAACATAGTATAGAGATGTTATAAATGCCATGTGTTTACAAAGATATATAATTACAATGGACATACACAGGCTGTTCCTTAAATCTTAGTTGTATCTTAATATAGAAGAATAGTCGGGAAGAGTAAAGAGAGAGAGAGGGAGAGAGAAAGATAGAGAGGGAGGAGAGAGAGAGAGAGACACATTACCCCGGCAGCTCACATCTCCAGACAGTCAGGCTAAGAGGACTCGTATCCCTAAAACTATTGGTTTTATGTTGTTAGAGTAACCCACTCCTATCAAACACCTCATTGGTTCAGAAGTGCATTGTATCCGGATTGGTTACTTTGTTTGGGCTAACTCCGTGTCTAAAGTCAACATTCCTGTTAATGACCCCTGGGGATAAGGAGCCATCTATTGTAAGAGAACAAAGGATATTCAATTAACACCTGGGCACAGTCAATCTATGGAAAAAGTCTAGCTTGCCTGTCATAAATATGAATATATATACACATATATATACATGCCCACATTTGCACATCCGATTGGGGCATGGCAATCCAATTCCATTTTAAATATTCAAAATCTCCAACACATATCCTCCACCATTATTTCTGATTATTTCCATCTTGCTATACTGCTTATGACCGTCCTGCCACAATTGGCCTCTGGGGAGCAGTGTCTGTCCATGAATTGCACTTAATCCAACTGGTGTCAAATCTTGGGGTTTGATCTCCGGTGCCCCACCTCCATTATCTCTTTCAGTTAGGTTCGTCTTTGATTCTCATAGACAGATCGGAGTCAGCATTGTCATGCAGATTAGCTCTCATAAATAGAGTGGAGCTGTCAGGAAGAGCCTCTGAGCAGACGTGGTGCAGGGCGCCCTGGGGTGCGCCGGTGCGCGCTGGTGCGCCCGGGCGCGCGCTTGTGCGCGCTAGTGTGTGGGTGCATGCGGGTGCGCATGATAGTGCACCTGTGCGCGTGCCTGCGCGGGTGCGCGTTGGTGCGTGCGTGCGCATGGCGTTTGGCGCCAATCGGCCTATTTAGGCTGAGCTCACTGGGCGCTCGGTGCTGTCCGATCGTCAGCTCCCTGTGCCCCGATACCTGTTGCCTGAATACCTTCTGAATTCCTGACCCCCGGCTTGATCCTGTACCTGCCTGTCTGCTGCCTGCCTGTTAACCTCGGCCTGTCCCTGACTCTGCTTCTGCCTTCTCCTTTGTACTGCGCTGCCCGCCTGTTGCCAACTCTGCCTGTGACCCAGACTTTAACCTGCCCCTCCTCTGTACCGTGCCTGTGTGTGGAAGTGTTCTGTCAGTTCCTGCTCTACACCTGCTGCCTGCCTTCTACTTTCAGGAGACCACGGACTCCACTCCAGCAAGTCTCTGGGGCCATCTCCCCAGCAACGACCCGCCAGGCTCTCATACCACTCTATGCTCTCGTGCCTCCTGTCCCCACTTCCAGGGGCCGAGAACTAGACGCGTACGGGAGGCCTTCCCCCTGCTACATCGGGCTCACCTGTCTGGCGCGTGAAGCCTGACAGGAGCCCTTAGCACTGAGAAAATAGTGGTATAACTTGCTACATTCCAACTGTTCTCCTGGACATTGAATGAGAGCCAATGTATGTATCCCAGAAATATTACATGAGTCCATATTGAATCCAACAGTGTCCCTCATGCCCATCTCAAAATGTTGGGAGGTATGCAAACAGTACTCTCGGATCCTTCCAAGACCTTCTGCTCTCTAACTCCCTTGTCCCCTCCTCCTATGCTCATCTCCAGGACTTCTCCAGAGGCTCTCCCATCCTCTGGAACTCACTACCCCAATCTGTCTGGTTATCTCCTACTCTGTCCATTTTTAGGCCATCCCTGAAAACTCATCTATTTAGGGAGTATTAACTGAATCTTCTACTTCGCGCATCAGTTCATTCCTCACATTCACTACCTTTTGTTTCACCAGCCCCTTCCTCTTAGATTGTAAGCTTGCAGGAGCAGGGCCATTCTAACCCTCTTGTTCTGAATTGTTCTGTTGGTGTATTGTTTCCATTTATATTGTAAAGCGCTGCGCAAACTCTCAGTGCTGTATAAATCCTGTATAATAATAATCACTTTTTGAGTGGAGTTTAACTTCAAAACTGCTTATTCTCTCCCTCCCTACAGTCTAACTGAGTTGCTTTTTTTTTGGGGGGAGGGGGGTGGTGAGTCCTTTTTATTGCCATTACCCACTCCTCACCTAGACAAGGATGACTATGCCTTATCTCACCCCTCTCTCAGCCTGCACAGGACCAGTTTCCAGCACTGCACGATCTTGTGCATGTGCAGTGGGGCACCAGCTGTGATTCATTAGGAAGTCACGGCTGGCTCTCAAATTCAAGATGGCCACCCTGGGGATCCTGCAGAATCGGCGGCAGGAAGACAGCACTCCATGTACTCCATGTGCTGGTAAGTTCCCATTTTTAAAAAGTCACCAGCTACAGTATTTTTGTAGCTGCTGACTTTTAAAGCAGAACACTCTCATTCAACAGTGACTGTAATCCTTATGCTGCTAGCATTAGTAAATAGATAGAAATGTATATTAGATTTACATTTTTTTGAAAATGAGCTGAGTTGCTGAAAACTAGAAATATAGCGCCACATCCCTTACATCAAGTCAAAATTTAGTTCAAAGAACAGAAATGGGACTTTTAAGGCGCAAAGATACAGAAAGATTACATTGATAGAAAAAAGTTTTATTGAATTTCACAATATAACTTGATATTGCATAATTGACATCAAATGTCCATGAAAACGTTTTTTAAAAACCATACATCGCTAAACAGAGATGAACTTTTCATTTATTGCTCTTTTTCTCAACATGTTTCACCCGAACTTGGGCTTCCTCAGGAGAGTTAGATAATGTCAATTAATATTTACTAGAATAGAAAAAATACAGTCAGAACATTGACATACACAACAATTTACACTGCTTTAATAAGATAATGTAGAAATGGACATCACATAATTGAAAAGTGGGTGGAGCTAATAGGCTCAATTGCTGACCTGAAAGTCCCGGGAGAGGGCTCTGCAGTCCACAAAAATGTTGAATACATGGGATTGTATCAAGTGCATCATAGAGAGGGAAATAATGTCCAAAACTATATCAGTTTGGTAATCCATCTATGGGGTACATTAATATAGATACTGAATTTGTTAAGATATTGAAGAGAAAATATATAAGTGTATATTATCCGAAAGAATGGAAAAACCCACCTGGATAATGATTCCTTGGAAAGGTAATAGGAGCATATAAAGGAGCATACAAACAAAGTGCTCATAACTGCCAAAAGGAAATCCAAGTTTGAATCTATAAGAAATTTTAAAGGGAAAAGTCCTTTATCCATCTGGGAAGTTTTATACAGATATGGTTACCATCAGTAAACCGTAGACTGGTCATCATATGCCAGGTATATATTTACCTATGTTGAGGGTCTGCATCAACTCAGGGTGCCAGCCAGGACAGATAACTATCCAGAAAATAGGGAGGCCAGAGTGAGGTACCTAGAACCCCTTTAAATAGAGTAAAGTAAAAACAAGGGGGCATTTTAGTGACCAGTAGCCGGACAAAAAAACGGATGGCAAATAATCTGCTAAGTCTCTTACCTTTAACAAATATTGTTTGGGGAATAAACCTCCGCTGAGCTGCACAAGTGAAGAGCTCAATCAAATCCCCTTAAATAACCCTCTCCACCTGCCGTTTTGGCGCCAAAATCTCGGCGCCAAATGGTCAGGTGAGGACATGTGATGTCACTGCAGGAGCGCCAGACGCACAGGAAGTGACAGCCGTGAAACAGGAAGTGCCATCAACAACAGGAAGCCAGAACAGCTGACCTCTGTGCTGATAGCAAATTGAATCACAGGATGTAAAGCCACATCTGAAAGACTGTCAGCAAGGGAGTAAAAAGGAAAATGGACTGACAATTGCCAGTGCATGTCAGTGAAGGGATATTTGAAATATCCCTAGACTGAAAGTGATCAGTATGTAGGAATGTTTTTGGGTCACAAAACAAATCCATATATACTACCTCTGTTATCTTGGAACATGTAAATGTAACCAGGATAACGGCCGCAGTTTAGCGCAAGCGTTTTAACCCTTTGGTGACTGAAACGGCGCAAGTTAAGAGAAAAATAGACGGATGAGGTCTAGAGACTCCAAAAATAACGCCTCACGTGTCCATATGAGGCACTGAAACCCCATTTCAAAACATTTTGCTACAAGTGTATATAAGGCTGCAAATATTGCTCCTTAAAGGGACCAGAACCAAAAGTGGCTGATACTGATTAAATACAGATACATTGGAGC
Organism: Lithobates sylvaticus; assembly: GCA_028564925.1. Lineage (NCBI taxonomy): Eukaryota > Metazoa > Chordata > Amphibia > Anura > Ranidae > Lithobates > Lithobates sylvaticus. Next base: position 115,441,996 of record CM053033.1, read on the forward strand.
AGTGGAACTGACCAAAGAGCCCTCCACCAAGATCAATAGGCCAGCAAGCACCACACCAGACAAAAAAGGCGATGAACATCTGAATAATAATAAAATACAGTACAAGGGGTAGATAAACAGAATACACATAATAATAAACATATTTAAGTGAAAACCAGTAGTGTTCTCAGTGAAAGAGTGACAATGGCGACCTACCCCTATAAGAAGGGTTTGAAGCTCAGAGATTCATTCAAGCCAGGATGCACAGTGGCTCTAAGGTTATGAATCCATTTTGACTCTCTCTGTAAGAGAGTTTTATCAATATCACCTCCGCGATTGAAGTCTGGTACATATTCTAGCGCAAAAAACTTCATCTGTGAGATATCGTATGAATGATAGAGCCCCATATGTCGACTAATGGGGGTCTCCATTTTTTTCTTCTTGATAAGGGATACATGATCTCTAATTCTATGGAAGAAAGGTCGTTTAGTTTTCCCTACATAGAAAGCCTGACAGGTACATGTCATAAGGTAAACAACTCCAATAGTCTTACATGTTGCATAAAAGTTGGGCTTAAAGGTTTGACCAGAAGGCAGCATTATTTCAGTCGAATTGTTCAGTAAATCACAAAATTCACATTTTCCACAGGGGGAAGTACCTTTTCTATGTGTTTTTATTCTTGAGGTAAGGTGGCTATGAACTAAACGATCTTTCAAAGAGGTAGATTTGCGGTAGGTAATTTGTGGGTGAGCTCCCACATATTTTGAGAGGACATCATCTGTAGAAAGAAGATGCCAATATTTTTCAAAGATATGGCGTACTTTTTTATGTTCACCGACAAAAGTGGTGATTACGCGGACTTTGGATTCAGATTTGTATGGCTTCACTTGGTGGATTAATTGATGTCTGTCCTTCTGTTTTGCTCTATTGTATGAACGCTTAAGGCAATTTTTACTATAGCCTCGTTCTAGGAGACGGGTTTGCAACGCTTTGGCTTCTAATTCAAAATCAGCCTCTTTGCTACAATTTCTTTTTAATCTTAAATACTGACTGAATGGTATGCTCTGGACAAGGGACGCGGGATGAGAACTGTCAGCATGAAGAATAGTATTGCCTGCAGAAGGCTTTCTGTAAAGAGAGGAACCAATAGTTTTATCCTCATTTACATAAATCTTGATATCCAAGAAATTTACAGTAACCTGATCACAGGTCATCGTAAACTTGAGATTGTAGGAATTAGTTTCAAGACACAGTAAAAATTGCGACAGCTCATCCCGAGTTCCAGTCCAGACAATAAAGATATCATCAATAAATCTTTTCCAGATCAAAATATTCTCAAAGAAATGACTGAACTGAATGGCCGAAAATATCTCCCTCTCCCACCCCCCCAGGTACAGGTTGGCGTACGATGGGGCACATTTGGTCCCCATCGCCACCCCCTGCACCTGGAGGTAGTGGGAGCAGTCGAAGATAAAAATATTATTGCTCAAAATAAAGAGCAACAGTTCTAAAACGAAATTATTGTATTGCCTGGCTGATGGCCCCCGTTCAGAGAGGAAGCCGTCCACAACTCGAGCCCCCAGTTTGTGGGGGATCGAGTTGTAAAGGGCCTCCACATCAATGGCCACCAACCAGGCTTCATCAGGTAGGCAAAGTCCATCCAAGGATCTCAGCAGATCAGCTGTATCCTGGATGTATGAGCTCAATGACTTGACATGTGGTCTTAAGTAATCATCAATGAGTTTACTGGCTGATTCTGTCAGGCATCCATTTCCCGAGATAATCGGACGCCCAGGGGGAAAAGAAGCATTCTTATGTATTTTCGGTAATGCGTACATAGTAGGTAGTCTAGGATTTTTAAAAAGTAGAAATTCACAGGTTTTTTTATCAATTAAATTATTCAAAAAGGCCTGAGTAATGAGGCGTTTGTATTTATTTTGAATATATGAAACCTGAAAGGCAGGAATGGGACGGTACCATTGGCGGTTGGATAGCAGATCCAGAACCATAGTTTTGTAATTTTTTAGGTCCATTAGGACTATATTGCCTCCTTTGTCGGAAGGCTTTATGATCAATTGATCATTCATTTGTAATGATTTGATAGCTTGACGTTGTTTTGAACTTATATTGGATCTGCTATTCCAAGGTCGCCATTTGGTGTTTTGAATCTCTTTGCATACCTGTTGGGTAAACGCCCAAATATTTGGATTGCCCTGAAGGACTGGAAAACACCTAGATTTTGGTTTATACATGGAGGGCCGGGGGAAAACCGTACCTATACCAGTGTCAAGGGAGGGTAGAGGGCAAGCCCCTGGATCCTCCAATGGGAGATCCAGGGGGTTGCTCTCCTCCCAAAGTTCCATCAAGTCATTAATAGCTTTAACCTCCTTTATAGTTTTATCTCTCCAAATCTCAGCTGAGAATTGATCAGTCTCAGGTGCGATTTGTTGTTTGTCATAAATTGCCTTAAACATCAACCTACGAGCAAAAAGGTTGACATCTTTGATAATTTCAAATGAGTCCACCTCCTGTTCCGGACAGAAGGTCAGACCAAGGCTCAAGACCTGTGTCTGCTCCTCTGATAGGGGACAGGAGGATAGATTAATTATTTGGAAACTATCTTGTTTGTTATTTTGGGATTTGTCCCCAGAATACTTGGAGGTTTCTTTGAGTCCATAGTCATTTGGGAGGTGAAAATTGGTGCGTTTTTTGGTTCCCCTGACAGGGGAACCAACAAGTGGTCCCCCGACGGGGAAACAGAGATTGGCTGGCTATGTTTGAGAAGAGGAGCATGGTTCACATTGGTTTGTGATAGATTACCTACTTCAGATGGAGGTTGGGGATCACCTACATTTGTCCCTTTCTGAGATCGTAAACCCGAACGAACATTATCTTTCTGGTTTCTTTTTCCAGAGGATTTTAGTGATGAGAAACTGTATTTCCGTTTGTCAGTGCCTGCTTTTGAGCCCTGGGAAGATCCTGCTTGCTGTGAGGAAACAGAGGAAAAATTAGATTCATCAGAATCAGAAGGTTCTTGATTAGAGTTAGTATTTCTTTGGGACGAAGTCTTTTTTCTTCGCACCCCTCCCTCTAGAGGCCATTTGTAGGCAGTGTTTGTCTCATAAGAGAGTCTGTCTCTATAATACTTTTTATCCTTGGTTTTCAAAATCTCAGCTACAAATGCCTCTAGATGTTTTTCCAGGGCTAATTCAGATTCTTTAAAGGAAGCGTCTGCAAAAAGAGTTTCATTATCAGAATACAGTTTTTCAATATCACTATCAATGTTTGCGATCTCTCTGGAATAATGTTGACATAGGGACCCCATCATTGCAAAGGAACAGGTTTGTAAATTACATTCCCATTCAGTTTTAAATTCAGTCTCCACTTTAAAAAGATTTGGGAATATTTGGACTCGAAGACCCCAAGGGACAATTTTATCCTCAATATATTTAGAAAAATATTTTCTGTTCCAAAAAATACGTGCCTTCTTTTCTAGTAGTTTTTTCAAACTCCAGAAGAAGCGATCTAGAGTTATTCCACCAAAGGAAGCACCTTGTGCCAGATGTATTTTGTCCATCAGGCCATCGAATCCCGAGCCCCTATAGGTCGCCATTGTCACTTTACAAAATACACAAAGGGAGATGGATAGTTAAACACAAATATAAAGAAAGTTACAAACTCAAAATAAATATTTAAAAAAATAGGTTTTAAGAAGCCAACTCATGAAGATGATTGGTGTTTGCCACCATGTGATATATCACAAAGGAGAATTTTTTGAAAATGAGCTGAGTTGCTGAAAACTAGAAATATAGCGCCACATCCCTTACATCAAGTCAAAATTTAGTTCAAAGAACAGAAATGGGACTTTTAAGGCGCAAAGATACAGAAAGATTACATTGATAGAAAAAAGTTTTATTGAATTTCACAATATAACTTGATATTGCATAATTGACATCAAATGTCCATGAAAACGTTTTTTAAAAACCATACATCGCTAAACAGAGATGAACTTTTCATTTATTGCTCTTTTTCTCAACATGTTTCACCCGAACTTGGGCTTCCTCAGGAGAGTTAGATAATGTCAATTAATATTTACTAGAATAGAAAAAATACAGTCAGAACATTGACATACACAACAATTTACACTGCTTTAATAAGATAATGTAGAAATGGACATCACATAATTGAAAAGTGGGTGGAGCTAATAGGCTCAATTGCTGACCTGAAAGTCCCGGGAGAGGGCTCTGCAGTCCACAAAAATGTTGAATACATGGGATTGTATCAAGTGCATCATAGAGAGGGAAATAATGTCCAAAACTATATCAGTTTGGTAATCCATCTATGGGGTACATTAATATAGATACTGAATTTGTTAAGATATTGAAGAGAAAATATATAAGTGTATATTATCCGAAAGAATGGAAAAACCCACCTGGATAATGATTCCTTGGAAAGGTAATAGGAGCATATAAAGGAGCATACAAACAAAGTGCTCATAACTGCCAAAAGGAAATCCAAGTTTGAATCTATAAGAAATTTTAAAGGGAAAAGTCCTTTATCCATCTGGGAAGTTTTATACAGATATGGTTACCATCAGTAAACCGTAGACTGGTCATCATATGCCAGGTATATATTTACCTATGTTGAGGGTCTGCATCAACTCAGGGTGCCAGCCAGGACAGATAACTATCCAGAAAATAGGGAGGCCAGAGTGAGGTACCTAGAACCCCTTTAAATAGAGTAAAGTAAAAACAAGGGGGCATTTTAGTGACCAGTAGCCGGACAAAAAAACGGATGGCAAATAATCTGCTAAGTCTCTTACCTTTAACAAATATTGTTTGGGGAATAAACCTCCGCTGAGCTGCACAAGTGAAGAGCTCAATCAAATCCCCTTAAATAACCCTCTCCACCTGCCGTTTTGGCGCCAAAATCTCGGCGCCAAATGGTCAGGTGAGGACATGTGATGTCACTGCAGGAGCGCCAGACGCACAGGAAGTGACAGCCGTGAAACAGGAAGTGCCATCAACAACAGGAAGCCAGAACAGCTGACCTCTGTGCTGATAGCAAATTGAATCACAGGATGTAAAGCCACATCTGAAAGACTGTCAGCAAGGGAGTAAAAAGGAAAATGGACTGACAATTGCCAGTGCATGTCAGTGAAGGGATATTTGAAATATCCCTAGACTGAAAGTGATCAGTATGTAGGAATGTTTTTGGGTCACAAAACAAATCCATATATACTACCTCTGTTATCTTGGAACATGTAAATGTAACCAGGATAACGGCCGCAGTTTAGCGCAAGCGTTTTAACCCTTTGGTGACTGAAACGGCGCAAGTTAAGAGAAAAATAGACGGATGAGGTCTAGAGACTCCAAAAATAACGCCTCACGTGTCCATATGAGGCACTGAAACCCCATTTCAAAACATTTTGCTACAAGTGTATATAAGGCTGCAAATATTGCTCCTTAAAGGGACCAGAACCAAAAGTGGCTGATACTGATTAAATACAGATACATTGGAGCAGTGGAACTGACCAAAGAGCCCTCCACCAAGATCAATAGGCCAGCAAGCACCACACCAGACAAAAAAGGCGATGAACATCTGAATAATAATAAAATACAGTACAAGGGGTAAATAAACAGAATACACATAATAATAAACATATTTAAGTGAAAACCAGTAGTGTTCTCAGTGAAAGAGTGACAATGGCGACCTACCCCTATAAGAAGGGTTTGAAGCTCAGAGATTCATTCAAGCCAGGATGCACAGTGGCTCTAAGGTTATGAATCCATTTTGACTCTCTCTGTAAGAGAGTTTTATCAATATCACCTCCGCGATTGAAGTCTGGTACATATTCTAGCGCAAAAAACTTCATCTGTGAGATATCGTATGAATGATAGAGCCCCATATGTCGACTAATGGGGGTCTCCATTTTTTTCTTCTTGATAAGGGATACATGATCTCTAATTCTATGGAAGAAAGGTCGTTTAGTTTTCCCTACATAGAAAGCCTGACAGGTACATGTCATAAGGTAAACAACTCCAATAGTCTTACATGTTGCATAAAAGTTGGGCTTAAAGGTTTGACCAGAAGGCAGCATTATTTCAGTCGAATTGTTCAGTAAATCACAAAATTCACATTTTCCACAGGGGGAAGTACCTTTTCTATGTGTTTTTATTCTTGAGGTAAGGTGGCTATGAACTAAACGATCTTTCAAAGAGGTAGATTTGCGGTAGGTAATTTGTGGGTGAGCTCCCACATATTTTGAGAGGACATCATCTGTAGAAAGAAGATGCCAATATTTTTCAAAGATATGGCGTACTTTTTTATGTTCACCGACAAAAGTGGTGATTACGCGGACTTTGGATTCAGATTTGTATGGCTTCACTTGGTGGATTAATTGATGTCTGTCCTTCTGTTTTGCTCTATTGTATGAACGCTTAAGGCAATTTTTACTATAGCCTCGTTCTAGGAGACGGGTTTGCAACGCTTTGGCTTCTAATTCAAAATCAGCCTCTTTGCTACAATTTCTTTTTAATCTTAAATACTGACTGAATGGTATGCTCTGGACAAGGGACGCGGGATGAGAACTGTCAGCATGAAGAATAGTATTGCCTGCAGAAGGCTTTCTGTAAAGAGAGGAACCAATAGTTTTATCCTCATTTACATAAATCTTGATATCCAAGAAATTTACAGTAACCTGATCACAGGTCATCGTAAACTTGAGATTGTAGGAATTAGTTTCAAGACACAGTAAAAATTGCGACAGCTCATCCCGAGTTCCAGTCCAGACAATAAAGATATCATCAATAAATCTTTTCCAGATCAAAATATTCTCAAAGAAATGACTGAACTGAATGGCCGAAAATATCTCCCTCTCCCACCCCCCCAGGTACAGGTTGGCGTACGATGGGGCACATTTGGTCCCCATCGCCACCCCCTGCACCTGGAGGTAGTGGGAGCAGTCGAAGATAAAAATATTATTGCTCAAAATAAAGAGCAACAGTTCTAAAACGAAATTATTGTATTGCCTGGCTGATGGCCCCCGTTCAGAGAGGAAGCCGTCCACAACTCGAGCCCCCAGTTTGTGGGGGATCGAGTTGTAAAGGGCCTCCACATCAATGGCCACCAACCAGGCTTCATCAGGTAGGCAAAGTCCATCCAAGGATCTCAGCAGATCAGCTGTATCCTGGATGTATGAGCTCAATGACTTGACATGTGGTCTTAAGTAATCATCAATGAGTTTACTGGCTGATTCTGTCAGGCATCCATTTCCCGAGATAATCGGACGCCCAGGGGGAAAAGAAGCATTCTTATGTATTTTCGGTAATGCGTACATAGTAGGTAGTCTAGGATTTTCAACAAGTAGAAATTCACAGGTTTTTTTTATCAATTAAATTATTCAAAAAGGCCTGAGTAATGAGGCGTTTGTATTTATTTTGAATATATGAAACCTGAAAGGCAGGAATGGGACGGTACCATTGGCGGTTGGATAGCAGATCCAGAACCATAGTTTTGTAATTTTTTAGGTCCATTAGGACTATATTGCCTCCTTTGTCGGAAGGCTTTATGATCAATTGATCATTCATTTGTAATGATTTGATAGCTTGACGTTGTTTTGAACTTATATTGGATCTGCTATTCCAAGGTCGCCATTTGGTGTTTTGAATCTCTTTGCATACCTGTTGGGTAAACGCCCAAATATTTGGATTGCCCTGAAGGACTGGAAAACACCTAGATTTTGGTTTATACATGGAGGGCCGGGGGAAAACCGTACCTATACCAGTGTCAAGGGAGGGTAGAGGGCAAGCCCCTGGATCCTCCAATGGGAGATCCAGGGGGTTGCTCTCCTCCCAAAGTTCCATCAAGTCATTAATAGCTTTAACCTCCTTTATAGTTTTATCTCTCCAAATCTCAGCTGAGAATTGATCAGTCTCAGGTGCGATTTGTTGCTTGTCATAAATTGCCTTAAACATCAACCTACGAGCAAAAAGGTTGACATCTTTGATAATTTCAAATGAGTCCACCTCCTGTTCCGGACAGAAGGTCAGACCAAGGCTCAAGACCTGTGTCTGCTCCTCTGATAGGGGACAGGAGGATAGATTAATTATTTGGAAACTATCTTGTTTGTTATTTTGGGATTTGTCCCCAGAATACTTGGAGGTTTCTTTGAGTCCATAGTCATTTGGGAGGTGAAAATTGGTGCGTTTTTTGGTTCCCCTGACAGGGGAACCAACAAGTGGTCCCCCGACGGGGAAACAGAGATTGGCTGGCTATGTTTGAGAAGAGGAGCATGGTTCACATTGGTTTGTGATAGATTACCTACTTCAGATGGAGGTTGGGGATCACCTACATTTGTCCCTTTCTGAGATCGTAAACCCGAACGAACATTATCTTTCTGGTTTCTTTTTCCAGAGGATTTTAGTGATGAGAAACTGTATTTCCGTTTGTCAGTGCCTGCTTTTGAGCCCTGGGAAGATCCTGCTAAGGCTCCAGTCTACGGTTTACTGATGGTAACCATATCTGTATAAAACTTCCCAGATGGATAAAGGACTTTTCCCTTTAAAATTTCTTATAGATTCAAACTTGGATTTCCTTTTGGCAGTTATGAGCACTTTGTTTGTATGCTCCTTTATATGCTCCTATTACCTTTCCAAGGAATCATTATCCAGGTGGGTTTTTCCATTCTTTCGGATAATATACACTTATATATTTTCTCTTCAATATCTTAACAAATTCAGTATCTATATTAATGTACCCCATAGATGGATTACCAAACTGATATAGTTTTGGACATTATTTCCCTCTCTATGATGCACTTGATACAATCCCATGTATTCAACATTTTTGTGGACTGCAGAGCCCTCTCCCGGGACTTTCAGGTCAGCAATTGAGCCTATTAGCTCCACCCACTTTTCAATTATGTGATGTCCATTTCTACATTATCTTATTAAAGCAGTGTAAATTGTTGTGTATGTCAATGTTCTGACTGTATTTTTTCTATTCTAGTAAATATTAATTGACATTATCTAACTCTCCTGAGGAAGCCCAAGTTCGGGTGAAACATGTTGAGAAAAAGAGCAATAAATGAAAAGTTCATCTCTGTTTAGCGATGTATGGTTTTTAAAAAACGTTTTCATGGACATTTGATGTCAATTATGCAATATCAAGTTATATTGTGAAATTCAATAAAACTTTTTTCTATCAATGTAATCTTTCTGTATCTTTGCGCCTTAAAAGTCCCATTTCTGTTCTTTGAACTAAATTTTGACTTGATGTAAGGGATGTGGCGCTATATTTCTAGTTTTCAGCAACTCAGCTCATTTTCAAAAAATTCTCCTTTGTGATATATCACATGGTGGCAAACACCAATCATCTTCATGAGTTGGCTTCTTGAAACCTATTTTTTTTAAATATTTATTTAGAGTTTGTAACTTTCTTTATATTTGTGTTTAACTATCCATCTCCCTTTGTGTATTTTGTAAAGTGACAATGGCGACCTATAGGGGCTCGGGATTCGATGGCCTGATGGACAAAATACATCTGGCACAAGGTGCTTCCTTTGGTGGAATAACTCTAGATCGCTTCTTCTGGAGTTTGAAAAAACTACTAGAAAAGAAGGCACGTATTTTTTGGAACAGAAAATATTTTTCTAAATATATTGAGGATAAAATTGTCCCTTGGGGTCTTCGAGTCCAAATATTCCCAAATCTTTTTAAAGTGGAGACTGAATTTAAAACTGAATGGGAATGTAATTTACAAACCTGTTCCTTTGCAATGATGGGGTCCCTATGTCAACATTATTCCAGAGAGATCGCAAACATTGATAGTGATATTGAAAAACTGTATTCTGATAATGAAACTCTTTTTGCAGACGCTTCCTTTAAAGAATCTGAATTAGCCCTGGAAAAACATCTAGAGGCATTTGTAGCTGAGATTTTGAAAACCAAGGATAAAAAGTATTATAGAGACAGACTCTCTTATGAGACAAACACTGCCTACAAATGGCCTCTAGAGGGAGGGGTGCGAAGAAAAAAGACTTCGTCCCAAAGAAATACTAACTCTAATCAAGAACCTTCTGATTCTGATGAATCTAATTTTTCCTCTGTTTCCTCACAGCAAGCAGGATCTTCCCAGGGCTCAAAAGCAGGCACTGACAAACGGAAATACAGTTTCTCATCACTAAAATCCTCTGGAAAAAGAAACCAGAAAGATAATGTTCGTTCGGGTTTACGATCTTAGAAAGGGACAAATGTAGGTGATCCCCAACCTCCATCTGAAGTAGGTAATCTATCACAAACCAATGTGAACCATGCTCCTCTTCTCAAACATAGCCAGCCAATCTCTGTTTCCCCGTCGGGGGACCACTTGTTGGTTCCCCTGTCAGGGGAACCAAAAAACGCACCAATTTTCACCTCCCAAATGACTATGGACTCAAAGAAACCTCCAAGTATTCTGGGGACAAATCCCAAAATAACAAACAAGATAGTTTCCAAATAATTAATCTATCCTCCTGTCCCCTATCAGAGGAGCAGACACAGGTCTTGAGCCTTGGTCTGACCTTCTGTCCGGAACAGGAGGTGGACTCATTTGAAATTATCAAAGATGTCAACCTTTTTGCTCGTAGGTTGATGTTTAAGGCAATTTATGACAAGCAACAAATCGCACCTGAGACTGATCAATTCTCAGCTGAGATTTGGAGAGATAAAACTATAAAGGAGGTTAAAGCTATTAATGACTTGATGGAACTTTGGGAGGAGAGCAACCCCCTGGATCTCCCATTGGAGGATCCAGGGGCTTGCCCTCTACCCTCCCTTGACACTGGTATAGGTACGGTTTTCCCCCGGCCCTCCATGTATAAACCAAAATCTAGGTGTTTTCCAGTCCTTCAGGGCAATCCAAATATTTGGGCGTTTACCCAACAGGTATGCAAAGAGATTCAAAACACCAAATGGCGACCTTGGAATAGCAGATCCAATATAAGTTCAAAACAACGTCAAGCTATCAAATCATTACAAATGAATGATCAATTGATCATAAAGCCTTCCGACAAAGGAGGCAATATAGTCCTAATGGACCTAAAAAATTACAAAACTATGGTTCTGGATCTGCTATCCAACCGCCAATGGTACCGTCCCATTCCTGCCTTTCAGGTTTCATATATTCAAAATAAATACAAACGCCTCATTACTCAGGCCTTTTTGAATAATTTAATTGATAAAAAAACCTGTGAATTTCTACTTGTTGAAAATCCTAGACTACCTACTATGTACGCATTACCGAAAATACATAAGAATGCTTCTTTTCCCCCTGGGCGTCCGATTATCTCGGGAAATGGATGCCTGACAGAATCAGCCAGTAAACTCATTGATGATTACTTAAGACCACATGTCAAGTCATTGAGCTCATACATCCAGGATACAGCTGATCTGCTGAGATCCTTGGATGGACTTTGCCTACCTGATGAAGCCTGGTTGGTGGCCATTGATGTGGAGGCCCTTTACAACTCGATCCCCCACAAACTGGGGGCTCGAGTTGTGGACGGCTTCCTCTCTGAACGGGGGCCATCAGCCAGGCAATACAATAATTTCGTTTTAGAACTGTTGCTCTTTATTTTGAGCAATAATATTTTTATCTTCGACTGCTCCCACTACCTCCAGGTGCAGGGGGTGGCGATGGGGACCAAATGTGCCCCATCGTACGCCAACCTGTACCTGGGGGGGTGGGAGAGGGAGATATTTTCGGCCATTCAGTTCAGTCATTTCTTTGAGAATATTTTGATCTGGAAAAGATTTATTGATGATATCTTTATTGTCTGGACTGGAACTCGGGATGAGCTGTCGCAATTTTTACTGTGTCTTGAAACTAATTCCTACAATCTCAAGTTTACGATGACCTGTGATCAGGTTACTGTAAATTTCTTGGATATCAAGATTTATGTAAATGAGGATAAAACTATTGGTTCCTCTCTTTACAGAAAGCCTTCTGCAGGCAATACTATTCTTCATGCTGACAGTTCTCATCCCGCGTCCCTTGTCCAGAGCATACCATTCAGTCAGTATTTAAGATTAAAAAGAAATTGTAGCAAAGAGGCTGATTTTGAATTAGAAGCCAAAGCGTTGCAAACCCGTCTCCTAGAACGAGGCTATAGTAAAAATTGCCTTAAGCGTTCATACAATAGAGCAAAACAGAAGGACAGACATCAATTAATCCACCAAGTGAAGCCATACAAATCTGAATCCAAAGTCCGCGTAATCACCACTTTTGTCGGTGAACATAAAAAAGTACGCCATATCTTTGAAAAATATTGGCATCTTCTTTCTACAGATGATGTCCTCTCAAAATATGTGGGAGCTCACCCACAAATTACCTACCGCAAATCTACCTCTTTGAAAGATCGTTTAGTTCATAGCCACCTTACCTCAAGAATAAAAACACATAGAAAAGGTACTTCCCCCTGTGGAAAATGTGAATTTTGTGATTTACTGAACAATTCGACTGAAATAATGCTGCCTTCTGGTCAAACCTTTAAGCCCAACTTTTATGCAACATGTAAGACTATTGGAGTTGTTTACCTTATGACATGTACCTGTCAGGCTTTCTATGTAGGGAAAACTAAACGACCTTTCTTCCATAGAATTAGAGATCATGTATCCCTTATCAAGAAGAAAAAAATGGAGACCCCCATTAGTCGACATATGGGGCTCTATCATTCATACGATATCTCACAGATGAAGTTTTTTGCGCTAGAATATGTACCAGACTTCAATCGCGGAGGTGATATTGATAAAACTCTCTTACAGAGAGAGTCAAAATGGATTCATAACCTTAGAGCCACTGTGCATCCTGGCTTGAATGAATCTCTGAGCTTCAAACCCTTCTTATAGGGGTAGGTCGCCATTGTCACTCTTTCACTGAGAACACTACTGGTTTTCACTTAAATATGTTTATTATTATGTGTATTCTGTTTATTTACCCCCTGTACTGTATTTTATTATTATTCAGATGTTCATCGCCTTTTTTGTCTGGTGTGGTGCTTGCTGGCCTATTGATCTTGGTGGAGGGCTCTTTGGTCAGTTCCACTGCTCCAATGTATCTGTATTTAATCAGTATCAGCCACTTTTGGTTCTGGTCCCTTTAAGGAGCAATATTTGCAGCCTTATATACACTTGTAGCAAAATGTTTTGAAATGGGGTTTCAGTGCCTCATATGGACACGTGAGGCGTTATTTTTGGAGTCTCTAGACCTCATCCGTCTATTTTTCTCTTAACTTGCGCCGTTTCAGTCACCAAAGGGTTAAAACGCTTGCGCTAAACTGCGGCCGTTATCCTGGTTACATTTACATGTTCCAAGATAACAGAGGTAGTATATATGGATTTGTTTTGTGACCCAAAAACATTCCTACATACTGATCACTTTCAGTCTAGGGATATTTCAAATATCCCTTCACTGACATGCACTGGCAATTGTCAGTCCATTTTCCTTTTTACTCCCTTGCTGACAGTCTTTCAGATGTGGCTTTACATCCTGTGATTCAATTTGCTATCAGCACAGAGGTCAGCTGTTCTGGCTTCCTGTTGTTGATGGCACTTCCTGTTTCACGGCTGTCACTTCCTGTGCGTCTGGCGCTCCTGCAGTGACATCACATGTCCTCACCTGACCATTTGGCGCCGAGATTTTGGCGCCAAAACGGCAGGTGGAGAGGGTTATTTAAGGGGATTTGATTGAGCTCTTCACTTGTGCAGCTCAGCGGAGGTTTATTCCCCAAACAATATTTGTTAAAGGTAAGAGACTTAGCAGATTATTTGCCATCCGTTTTTTTGTCCGGCTACTGGTCACTAAAATGCCCCCTTGTTTTTACTTTACTCTATTTAAAGGGGTTCTAGGTACCTCACTCTGGCCTCCCTATTTTCTGGATAGTTATCTGTCCTGGCTGGCACCCTGAGTTGATGCAGACCCTCAACATAGGTAAATATATACCTGGCATATGATGACCAGTCTACGGTTTACTGATGGTAACCATATCTGTATAAAACTTCCCAGATGGATAAAGGACTTTTCCCTTTAAAATTTCTTATAGATTCAAACTTGGATTTCCTTTTGGCAGTTATGAGCACTTTGTTTGTATGCTCCTTTATATGCTCCTATTACCTTTCCAAGGAATCATTATCCAGGTGGGTTTTTCCATTCTTTCGGATAATATACACTTATATATTTTCTCTTCAATATCTTAACAAATTCAGTATCTATATTAATGTACCCCATAGATGGATTACCAAACTGATATAGTTTTGGACATTATTTCCCTCTCTATGATGCACTTGATACAATCCCATGTATTCAACATTTTTGTGGACTGCAGAGCCCTCTCCCGGGACTTTCAGGTCAGCAATTGAGCCTATTAGCTCCACCCACTTTTCAATTATGTGATGTCCATTTCTACATTATCTTATTAAAGCAGTGTAAATTGTTGTGTATGTCAATGTTCTGACTGTATTTTTTCTATTCTAGTAAATATTAATTGACATTATCTAACTCTCCTGAGGAAGCCCAAGTTCGGGTGAAACATGTTGAGAAAAAGAGCAATAAATGAAAAGTTCATCTCTGTTTAGCGATGTATGGTTTTTAAAAAACGTTTTCATGGACATTTGATGTCAATTATGCAATATCAAGTTATATTGTGAAATTCAATAAAACTTTTTTCTATTAGATTTACATGTTTTAGACTTTTGTTTTAGATTCCTGACTCCTCCCCTTACTATGGGGGCACTTGAGCAGGCTCACTCCTGAACTGCACACATGTGAATGGACACAGAGCGTGGTTCGGCCCCACCCACCACTCTCTCCTCATTGGCTCAGGGGCTGTGATTGACAGCAGCAGGAGCCAATGGCTCCCACTGCTGTGTAAGTCACTGAGGGAGACACTCAGGAGAGCCTCAACTCATGTACATTGCTGGATCGAGATGGGGCTAATGTAAATAAAAAGGGGGGCTTAGGGGGAGCTGCACCCGGAAGGTTTTCTTTACTATAGAATGCACTAGGGTAAAAAAAAACTTCTGCCTTTAGAACCACTTTAATGATGCTAGCATTAGTAAATACATAGAAAAGTATATCATATTTACTTGTTTTAAACTTTTTTTTTTCTTTAGTTACTGCCTGGTTTTAAGGCTCAGGCAAATGATTTCATACATTGCAGGAGGCTTCAGGAGGGGCATTTTCAGCTAAGCACACCCTTCTGCGTACATGCCTGAGTTAAGGGCAGAGGGATTCCAGGAAGGAAATGCTACATGAATCATCTGCACTTACTGAAGATGGCCACAGCCAGAAATGCTAGGGTTTTTTTTTTTTCAAAGTGATTTCTTAGAGAGATAAAGCATAGATGTGGATAGATGGGTTTGCTTTGAATATCAAAAGGGATGAAATAGTGTTTTTGGTTTTGGTGCCCACTCCTAGCTCTTTCATACATACTAGCCTCAAACTAGACGGATCAGAGGCAAATTGTTGTTTTGTGTTCAAGAAAAACAGAAACCATCCTCTGCCTAAAAGCTGGATTCGGCTACATTGGATTCTGCTTCTGTGCTTTGTTGGTGAGGTAGACTAGCTGCAGATTATATGGAGTCAGCAAGTCACAATATTCTGCATACAGACTGGGTCTTAGGAGGTACAGTATCCTTTCTGCATAAAGCAGTATTTGAGATAGACAGCACCAAGAGACACGCTGACCAAGAATTAGGGACCAGATGTTATTAGGAACAAGCAAAACAGAAGAGTTGTACGATATTTTTTATTTTTATTATTTCTTTTTTTTATGGTTGAACTGGATGGACTTGTGTCTTTTTTCAGCCTAGCTAACTATGTAACTATGTAAGCGTAAGGAGACAACAAGAGTTCTGTCGAGATGGACCAACTGGGAAGCACAAGCCAACATTCAGACGTAGTTTTTGCCAGGCACAGTCAGGAATCTATAAACATGAGTGGGTAACCTTACAAGAACCTTTTCCCAAGCATTGTCCCAGCTCTGGTTTAGTTTGACAACGGGTGATGTCAGGGACACACTCGAATGTTCCCATGCTACAGTAACAAAGGCCAGCAGGTGGTTGGATTTCAAACTACAATATAATAATGTAAACCAAAATAAAATATTTAATAGATGAACCTTTGTCAACTGTGCTAATGATGTAGAGTAGACACTTAAAAAGCAAGAAGCACTACTATTGTCTTGGACCCCCTCAGGGCACAGTTTTGTGTGTCGGTCACCATCATAATATAATATAATATAAAAGACCTTAATGCGTCACACAAAAAAAGCAGAGCAAACAAAGGTGCCGCCAGGCTTGTCATTTGCTAGCAGTTCTGTGCAATAAAGAAGCTAAGGGTAAGCTGCATTTTCTGGGGACATTTCTATTGAGTCTGCACTACTTCTAACATTGCAGTTAGAAAATACTTTTAACCATAGAACTTCTTTAAAGAAAATCTGATATGGCCTAAAGAGTTTCTAAGGAAACAACAATGCTAAATTTCTGGTACAATAAGGTACCTATAAGGAATCTGTGTTAGTTTTCATCAATTCTTCTGGATCCCCTTTGGGCTCGGGGGCCTAGATTTCAGCTCTAAAAATCCTTTCCTTTTTAATTCAACTGTCAGATAGCAACAGTACAGAGATAAGACCCAACATCAAAACTTGAAAAAGAGGGACAACCTAGGAAAGAGAAAACATACAAAAAGTGTGTGTGGCTAACTTGCACTAGGTATTGGGTATGGCCTAAAGCAGTGGTTCTCAAGTACCCCCAACAGGCCATGTTTGCAGGCTTTCCTTTATCTTGCACAGGTGCTTTAAATCAGTCAATGACTTGGTATTTTGGACAGCTATTTTATCTAAGAGAAATTCCCAAAACATGGCCTGTTGGGGGTACTCGAGGACAGGGTTGAGAACCACTGGCCTAAAGGATCATTGATAAATATAGTCTAATGCCGCGTACACGCGGTCGGAACTCTTGTCGGAAAAAGCTCTGATGGTTTTCCCGTCGGAATTCCGACGGAATTTCGCTCAAACTGTCTTGCCTACACACGGTCACACCAAATTCCGACAGTCAATAACACCGCAGCGTACAACACGTTCGACAGCACTATAAAAGGTAAGTTTAATGCTTCCGAGCATGCGTCAAATTGTTTCCGAGCATGCACCAGCATTTTGTATGTCGGAATTGCATACACACGATTGGAAAATCCAATAGAAAATTTTAAAATTCAACATTAAAAAACAGTCAAGATGGATTTCAAAATACTGTATTTCACTATATAATCTCAGTTTACTGGTAAAAATGTGTGAAATAATCCCACCCTAACCTGGGGGGGGGATTTTCTCTATCTTTATCTCCCACCCCCCTTTTTTTTTTCTCTTCTCTTCTCTCCTCTTCTCTCTTCTTCTCTTTCAACATAAACAGGAAAAACCGCGGAGCTGGGCACATGCCCCCGGTACAGCACGACATGACAACCCCAAGCACAAATACCCTAACGGAGTAAAGAGAACCAACAGCCAGAACTAGACACCTGGGAAAGAACAAGTCACTGAAATAGAATTAAAGGCATCAGAGGGCACAAAGAAAACTAACATTAGCTCAAACACAATAAGTGACAACACGCCTGGAGAGGGACCTCTCCCAGTCCGTCCACACTCAGATATGGTCAAACCCTGTCTTTCTCTCTCTTTCTACATTAAGACCATGTTTTTAAAAAAGAAAAAAAAAAAATGTGTGAAATGCCAGACTCCAGTGGGTGTAAAAAGATGTCCGCTTGCCACCTTCGCACTGTATCCTTACTATGGGAAGAGTACGGGGGTGTACCAAGATGGCTGTGATGGATTGTCACTTCTGTTACGAAATCTGATGGAACACAGGCGACCTGTCAAAGTAAACGGGTCTGCCAGCTGCACCTAGGCACGGAAATGCAGACAGAAAAAGACCGATGGGCATACACACGGTCGGAAAATCTGATGAAAAGCTCCCATCGGACTGTTTCCATCGGAAATTCTGACCGTGTGTACGCGGCATTAGCCTTCTCTGGTAACACACATTTGCTGCAGTGTTTAATTCACAAAAAACTCCTTAAAGCGGAGTTCCACCCAAAAATGGAAGTTCCGCTTTTCCGATTCCTCCCCACCTCCAGTGTCACATTTTTCACCTTTCAGGGGGGGAGCAGACACCTGTCTAATACAGGTATTTTTCTCCCACTTCCGGGCATAGATACCCGAGCCACCTGCAGGTACCTATGCCACTTCCTGCCCCCCCCCCCCCCCCGCTGTCTTCTAGTATACACATGGGTCCCAAAAGACAGCAGGGACCAGTGGGATAGCGCAGCTCAAGTCACCTATGCGCAGTAGGGAACCAGAAAGTGTAGCCGCAAGGCTTTACTTCCTGATTCCCTTACCAAGGATAGCAGCGGCAGCACCTGACAGCCAAGGGATAGATCGGCTTAGGGTGCCGACATTGCGGGCGCCCTGGACAGGTAAGTGTCCTTATTTTAAAAGTCAGCAGCTGCAGTATTTGTAGCTGCTGACTTGCAAAAAAAAAAAAAAAATCGGTGGAACTCCGCTTTAACTACTGTACTACAAGTGAGTGTTTTACAGACACAAAAACCTAAAGGATAATCTTTAAAAAAATAAAACAGAATATGGACAAAGAGCTAACACTTTGTCTAAACCTACATTAAGGAAGAACTTCATTAAAATAATTAGGAAACTACTTGGCAACCAATAAAGGTTGAGATAATGTTTGAGACATTTTTGGGTATGTAATGTATAGCAATTTGTTATGTATACAGAGAAATATAATACAAGAACGGAGAGGGGTTTTAGATTGGAACTTTAAATGATGAAATGGCCTGGTAAGGTCGAATACCTCCAACCCTGTCACTGTGAAAAAAGAATGGGGAGGGGGAAGGGACGGGAGGGAATAGGGAAACGAAAATCGTGACTTTAATTGAAACATGTGGGTGCGAAATGAATAGATATATAGACTTGAGCACAAGGTATTTAATAGTTCACAGCTAGGGTACATTATGAACGAATCAACCCAATTTGATTAATACATGGTAATGATATGAACTCAAACAATAACCATAACTGGACACATATACATTACAATTGGACAATATAATCTGGGGCCTCTCTTAATCCCCAACAAGGATAATAAACAGATTGATACAGGCAGTAATACATAGTCCAATGGATCACATATATACACAAACAATGGTCCCCAATTATAGGGCCTAATGGATCCCTAACCTAAAAAGCACGTGAACAAAAGTCTATGATAAGAGAAATGGTTTTAATTGGTTTGGTAATACCCAAAATAGATGGGCAATAAATGGCAACAATAGGGTAGAAAATCCCCCTAGGGCGTGTTACTTACAGGGTGTCGGTATGGTGGTGGTATGGCACGAAGGCCGTGGATCACCCAGAGGGAGTCATTACCGGGAGCCGTGTAGGCATGCCAGCAGATGTCAGCTAATGCAGGAGAACAAGCAAGGTGGATGTGGTTCTGTGATAGTGGTAGGATGGGTGGGATCAGTTAATATGGAACTCTGTTAAGAGTAATATGATAGATAGTGTAACTCAATAGTGTAACAAGGAGACCTAGACATAAATGATATAGACTAAATTATTAAGCAATTAATTGTGGGCCAAACTGTGGAGATGACAAAATAAGGGGTGGGGAGGTGAACGGTTGAATCACCCAATTACACCACATAGTGAAATGAAATCAAAACTGTGAAGTGACTATTGAAAATTGAAATTGCCTCATACTCGAGGTCCAATATGCTAACAATATCCAGTGTAGGGAGTGATATTTGCCATTAGTGAAAATCACCTTAGGATGATCCCACATGGATAACACAGCAGCACACCACCAACTTCATGCAACCGTGCAGAGTGAGAGAAAAGGCGCCAAAAATGCACCGATGATATCAACGGGCAATTGGCGCCAATTATCTCTCACAGCGCTCGCAGATGTAAAAATGTGTCAGGGCCCCGGCATCGGACGGACGGCCCGCTCTCCAGTGCGCATGCGCGGGGGCCCGGCGCTCCGGCGCATGCGCACTCGCGGCCCGGCGGTCCGGCGCTCGCGCATGCGCACTAGCGCACACCTGTGCGCTATGGCGCACAATTAGCGTCCTCCTGGGCGCCTATAAAAGCTGCCTGAAGCACAGGCACTTTGCTGGTCTGTCTTTCCAGCTTAGTGCCTGTGCGTCCCTGTGTAAAAACTAGATCTGATCCCGTGTCTTGACCCCCTGGCTTGTTAAACGGACTGCTGCTTTCTCCTGTGTTTGACCCCCTGGCTTGTTAACGGACTCCGCTGCTTCCTCCTGTGTTTGATCCCTGCCTGCTCAAAGGACTTTGCTGCTTGACCCTGTGTTTGACCCTCGGCTTGCCTCCACGGACTTTGCTGCTTGACCCTGTGTTTGACCCTCGGCTTGCCTCCACGGACTTGCTGCTTGATCCTGCTTCTGACCCCCGGCTTGCTTCCACGGACTCTGCCATTGATCCTGTGTTTGACCCTCGGCCTGCATTCAGGACCTTCATAGCAGCTGGCTGCTCAGTGACCGGTGTTAGTCCCTCAGCCGGGTGTTTGGGCTCCTGCCTCTCCTTCCTGCCATCTGCCGGTCTGCCCGGGCCAGGTACACATCTCCTCCAGACGTCTCACCAGTTCCGTCCACCTATCGGAGGTGACCTGTGCCTCCTGGTGCCGTTTGTTCCCTGTCTCATCACCAGGGGGCAGATTGCGCCGGGTCGCAAGGGTGAACCGCTCTCAGCATCTCGGTCTCGGTAAGTACGTCTCTGATAAAATGTCGCCAGCAGGGCAGCCCACCTAATGTCATGACGACCAGAGAGGGGGTAAGCCCACAATGCGTGTCGCAGCTCCCGGATTTTGATTTCTACCCTATTGTTTCCATTTATCATTATTGCCCTTCGCTCCTGAAAATTGGCTTTAGCCATGAAACGCATCGAGCTACAGATGCCGTGTACTTCGCTATGCCCATTCTAACCATTGTATGTCTATTACCATAGATAATTGGTTCCATGGGTGTCTACAGTGCCTTGCGAAAGTATTCGGCACCCTTGAACTTTTCAACCTTTTGCCACATTTCAGGCTTCAAACATAAAGATATAAAACTTTTATTTTTTGTGAAAAATCACCAACAAGTGGGACACAATTGTGAAGTGGAACGAAATCTATTGGATTTTTTAAACTTTTTTAACTAATAAAAAAAATGAAAAGTGGGGCGTGCAAAATTATTCGGCCCCCTTGCGTTAATACTTTGTAGAGCCACCTTTTCCTGCGATTACAGCTGCAAGTTGCTTAGGGTATGTCTCTATCAGTTTTGCACATCGAGAGACTGAAATTCTTGCCCATTCTTCCTTGCAAAACAGCTCGAGCTCAGTGAGGTTGGATGGAGAGCGTTTGTGAACAGCAGTTTTCAGCTCTTTCCACAGATTCTCGATTGGATTCAGGTCTGGACTTTGACTTGGCCATTCTAACACCTGGATATGTTTATTTGTGAACCATTCCTTTGTAGATTTTGCTGTATGTTTGGGATCATTGTCTTGTTGGAAGATAAATCTCTGTCCCAGTTTCAGGTCTTTTGCAGACTCCAACAGGTTTTCATCCAGAATGGTCCTGTATTTGGCTGCATCCATCTTCCCCTCAATTTTAACCATCTTCCCTGTCCCTGCTAAAGAAAAGAAGGCCCAAACCATGATGCTGCCACCACCATGTTTAACAGTGGGGATGGTGTGTTGAGGGTGATGAGCTGTGTTGCTTTTACGCCAAACATATCGTTTTGCATTGTGGCCAAAAAGTTCGATTTTGGGTTCATCGGACCAGAGCACCTTCTTCCACATGTTTAGTGTGTCTCCCAGGTGGCTTGTGGCAAACTTTAGACAAGACTTTTTATGGATATCTTTGAGAAATGGCTTTCTTCTTGCCACTCTTCCATAAAGGCCAGATTTGAGCAGTGTACGACTGATTGTTGTCCTATGGACAGACTCTCCCACCTCAGCTGTAGTTCTCTGCAGTTCATCCAGAGTGATCATGGGCCTCTTGGCTGCATCTCTGATCAGTCTTCTCCTTCTCTAGGCGGAAAGTTTAGAGGGACAGCCAGGTCTTGGTAGATTTGCAGTGGTCTGATACTCCTTCCATTTCAAAATGATAGCTTGCACAGTGCTCCTTGGGATGTTTAAAGCTTGGGAAATCTTTTTGTATCCAAATCCGGCTTTAAACTTCTCCACAACAGTATTACGGACCTGCCTGGTGTGTTCCTTGGTCTTCATGATGCTCTCTGCGCTTTCAACAGAACCCTGAGACTATCACAGAGCAGGTGCAATTATACAGAGACTTGATTACACAGGTGGATTCTATTTATCACCATCAGTCATTTAGGACAACATTGGATCATTCAGAGATCCTCGCTGAACTTCTGGAGTGAGTTTGCTGCACTGAAAGTAAAGGGGCCGAATAATTTTGCACGCACCACTTTTCAGTTTTTTATTTGCTAAAAAAGTTTAAAATATCCAATAGATTTCGTTCCACTTCACAATTGTGTCCCACTTGTTGGTGATTCTTCACAAAAAATTTAAATTTTATATCTTTATGTTTGAAGCCTGAAATGTGGCAAAAGGTTGAAAAGTTCAAGGGGGCCGAATACTTTCGCAAGGCACTGTATATGTACTCCCTATGGAATGATATAATACATTTTTATTTTTATACAAATAACGTGTTTATTTATTTGAGAAGACTTCACAATGTACAGAGTATAGACATTGGTGTTATATTCAGGCGGATATTAAACCAAGAAAAGAAGAAAACCAAAAGAGAGGGTTACACTTGGATGACATCAACAGGCAGACAAAGTTTCTTTCATTAGTGCATCACCTGGACTTATTGAATAGAAATGCATATACATTTTGCATAGTAGGTATTATTTGCATAGTATGTATACATATTATAGGGGATAGTCGCATACTTGGATGTAGGCTAGGCATCCTGAGGATTGTCAGACACATTATTGCAAGTGGCTGCATTGCTTAACCAGGAGTTCCAAATTTTCCTATATTTGGCCGGGCAGCCCCTGTGAGCATATATTTCCTTTTTTTATAAGGTAAGACATTGTTAATGGCGGATATCCATTCCTGAAGTGTCGGAGGTGATGCCCTCAACCATTTCCTCGCTATCAGCAGTCTAGCCGTAAATAGAGATTCCTGCAGGAAAGTGATATGGAATTTATTGGATTCCGGGTCTGGGAATATACCCAGCAACCATTGCTTGGGGCATAATGTCAGAGGGGATCCCATCTCGTCATGGATGAATTTAACTACAGTGGTGTGAAAAAGTGTTTGCCCCCTTCCTCATTTCCTGTTCCTTTGCATGTTTGTCACACTTAAGTGTTTCGGAACATCAAACCAATTTAAACAATAGTCAAGGACAACACAAGTAAACACAAAATGCAATTTGTAAATGAAGGTGTTTATTATTAAAGGTGAAAAAAAATCCAAACCATCATGGCCCTGTGTGAAAAAGTGATTGCCCCCCTTGTTAAAACATACTATAACTGTGGTTGTCCACACCTGAGTTCAATTTCTCTAGCCACACCCAGGCCTGATTATTGCCACACCTGTTCACAATCAAGGCATCACTTAAATAGGAGCTGCTTGACACAGTAAGGTCCACCAGAAGATCCTTAAAAGCTACACATCATGCTGAGACCCAAAGAAATTCAGGAACAATTGAGAAAGAAAGTAATTGAGATCTATCAGTCTGGAAAGGGTTATAAAGCCATTTCCAAAGCTTTGGGAATCCAGCGAACCACAGTGAGAGCCATTATCCACAAATGGCGAAGACATGGAACAGTGGTGAACCTTCCCAGGAGTGGCCGGCCGCCCAAAATTACCCCAAGAGCGCAGCGACGACTCATCCAAGAGGTCACAAAAGACCCCACAACAACATCCAAGGAACTGCAGGCCTCACTTGCCTCAGTTAAGGTCAGCGTTCATGCCTCCACCATCAGGAAAAGACTGGGCAAAAATGGCCTGCATGGCAGAGTTCCAAGGAGAAAACCACTGCTGAGCAAAAAGAACATCAAAGCTCGTCTCAATTTCTCCACAACACATCTTGATGATCCCCAAGACTTTTGGGACAACATTCTGTGGACCGATGAGACAAAAGTGGAACTCTTTGGAAGGTGTGTGTCCAAGTATATCTGGCGTAGAAGGAACACTGCATTTCAGAAAAAGAACATTATACCAACAGTAAAATATGGTTGTGGTAGTGTGATGGTCTGGGGCTGTTTTGCTGCTTCAGGACCTGGAAGACTTGCCGTGATAAAAGGAACTATGAATTCTGCTGTCTACCAAGAGATCCTGAAGGAGAATGTCCGACCATCTGTTCGTGTACTCAAGCTGAAACGAACTTGGGTTCTGCAGCAGGACAATGATCCTAAACACACCAGCAAGTCCACCACCGAATGGCTGAAGAAAAACAAAATGAAGACTTTGGAGTGGCCTAGCCAAAGTCCTGACCTGAATCCTATTGAGATGTTGTGGTATGACCTTAAAAAGGCCGTTCATGCTCGAAAAACCTCTAATGTAACTGAATTAGGACAATTCTGCAAAGATGAGTGGGCCAAAATTCCTCCAGGACGCTGTAAAAGCCTCATTGCACGTTATCGCAAACGCTTGGTTGCAGTTGTTGCTGCTAAGGGTGGCCCAACCAGTTATTAGGTTTAGGGGGCAATCACTTTTTCACACAGGGCCATGATGGTTTGGATTTTTTTTCACCTTTAATAATAAACACCTTCATTTACAAATTGCATTTTGTGTTTACTTGTGTTGTCCTTGACTATTGTTTAAATTGGTTTGATGTTCCGAAACACTTAAGTGTGACAAACATGCAAAGGAACAGGAAATGAGGAAGGGGGCAAACACTTTTTCACACCACTGTATATGGGAACAGTAGTCTTGTATTATTGGGCATGACCATATAAGGTGAAAAAAAGTGCTAGTAGGACTGTCACACCTGGGGCAGAGTGGATTGTAGTCTGGTCTGTATTTGGCCAGACGGCCAGGGGTTATATATACTTTGTGTATGATATATATTTGAGTTAGGCGGTCAGAAAGTTTTTTACAGGCGTCTAGTGCGTCCTTCCATTCCTCGTCCTCCATCACTCGTCCATCTATCTTTGAGAGCGTAGGCTAATGTAGCCACTGTGGATCGTAGGAGGTCATTGTAAAGCATCAAAGTAAGTTTTGAGGAGTCTTGTCCCATTAAAATATTTAGAGGGCCAATAAGTTCTAGGTTCGGAGGGTTATCTCGAAATTGAGTCTGGAGGGCGTGGCGGAGCTGAAGGTAGCGGAAAAGCATGGAATTGGGGAGGTTAAATTCGTCTTTGAGCTGTTGAAATTATTTTAGAGTCTCATCTCGGTATACGTCAGAAAGGTATGTCACCTCTCGGGAGATCCACAGGTTGTGGTCGGGTATAGAAATTAACTCCTTCAGGCCCGGGTTGTCCCACAATGGTGTATGTGAATGCGTGGATGGTGTTTTAAGCCTGCGTCTCACCACTTCCCATATTTTGCAGTGATTGTATAGTATTTCCCTATGAGTTCCCAGTACCCAGGGGTCAGTTGGGTCCCTAAATAATATCGTAAAGGGGTGTGTGTATGCGCCGGAGTAGGGGGAGCATACTAGAGCCATGTAGAAATCCTTATCCTGCTTGTCCAGGTAGTAGAAGTGGGATAATTCCGCTGCTAAATAATAAAAATTTTAATCGGGTAAGGACGTGCCCCCTAAGTCTGTGGGATTTTTC
Source organism: Lithobates sylvaticus (assembly GCA_028564925.1). Taxonomy (NCBI): domain Eukaryota; kingdom Metazoa; phylum Chordata; class Amphibia; order Anura; family Ranidae; genus Lithobates; species Lithobates sylvaticus. The sequence continues at coordinate 115,467,835 of CM053033.1, forward strand.
AGTGTTTGCCATGACAATTTGTGTCGGCTTGCTCCCCACACAAAGGAGTTGAGAATAGCTTTGATGGATTTAACATTTTTAAAGTGGAAGTAAACCCCCCTATCGTTTTCAGCCAAGGAAGCTGCCATCTTTGCCTCTGTTTAATCTTCAACTGCCACAGTGCTGCACATGTGATCCATTATGACACCAGCCATTGGACGGTTTGACTGTTTGGTTGAGAGCACAGCCAATGTGCAGTTAGCATTCACGGCATGCCTTTTTTTTTTTTAGACTGTTAAATCGATGGGTTTACTTCTGCTTTAAGGGGTATGTAGATAGGAGCATTCCATAATACATAAGAATTGGGGGAGAAGAACCATTTTTTATCAGGTTTATGCGGCCCTGTCAGGGAGATGCTCAGAGCAGACGCAATGCTGGGCGCTCTGGGGTGCGCTGGTGCGCGCCTGTGTGCACTAATGTGCAGGTGCGCATGTCGGTGCGCCTGTGCGGGCGCGGGTGTGCGTGCGTGGGTGCGCGTTGGTGTGCATGGCGCTTGGCGCCAATCAGCCTATTTAGGTTGTTCCCACTTTGCGCCCGGTGCTGTCCGATCTGTAGCTCCCTGTGTCCTAATACCTGTTGCCCATCTGAAACCTCTGATCTCCTGACTACCCGGCTTGACCATATACTTACCTATCTGCTGCCTGCCTTTTGACCTCGGCCTGTCTTTGACCTTGTACCTGCCTGCTCCACTGTACCGCGCTGCCCGCCTGTTGCCAACCCTGCCTGTGACCTGGACTTTGAGCTTGCCTGATCCCTTGTACTGTGCCTGTGGCTGGACGTGCTGCTTCAGCTCTTGCTCTGCATCTGCTGCCAGCCTTCAGTTGTTTGGAGTTTACCGATCCCACTACAGCAAGCCCCTTGGGCCATCTCTCCTACAACAACCCGCCAGGCTCTCATACCGCTCTGCGCTCCCCTGCCTCCTGTCCACACTACCAGGGGCTGCGAACCAGACACGTAAGGGAGGCCTTCCCCTGCTATCTCTGGCTCATCAGTCAGGTGCGTGAAGTCTGACAGGCCCATTACACCCAGGGGTAGTTTAGCCCACGTTTGTGTTTTATTTTTCAATGTCGCGATCAAGGGTTCTATATTAAGTCTGACAAAATCTTCAGGGGAACGAGTGATAACTACACCCAGATATTTCATGGAACTAACTCGGACAAGGGGAGAGGAAGCTTGGTTTGCTGTGCGGGGACCTAAATCAATAGGGAGGATCAGGGATTTGTCCCAGTTTATCTTTTAAGCCTGAATAGTTGCCGAATGTTTGTATTATGTCTAATGCTGTCAGTAGGGATTGGCCAGAATCTGCAAGAAATATAAGCATGTCATCAGCATATAAACGTATCTTTTCAATCAGATTCCCACGCCGTAATCCCTGTATCCCCGGATGTGTGCGCAAGGAAGACGTGAGGGGTTTCACCGCTAGGGCGTACAAGAGGGGCGACAGGGGACATCCCTGGCGCATTCCCCTAGAAAGGGGAAAGGCGCCAGAGATCCTCCCGTTAACCAACACCCTGGGGCTCTGGGGTTCTGGTAGAGGAGTCGAATCCATCTAATAAATTTAGGCCTGAAGCCAAACCATGTCAGGCATTCCCAGAGGTAGTCCCACTCAACTGAGTCGAACGCCTTTGCGGCGTCTAGAGACACCACAATTCTGGATCCTATCTGGTCATTCTCGGCTTGCAAATTCATGTTGAGTCTACGGAGATTGTATGCCGTGTTCTTTGCCGGCATAAATCCTGTCTGATCTGGATGGATCAAGGCCAGGATTACCTCATTCAAACGCAGTGCCAGGATCTTAGCCAGAATTGTAATATCCAGTTAGAGAAGGGATAGCAGGCGGTAGGATTCAGGAAGCTCTGGGTTTTTGCCAGGTTTGGGTATAAGTACTATGTAAGCCTCCTCGCTCATGGACCTGGGTATAGTGCCGACTGTGAACATGTGGGAAAATATCTCCTTTAGTCTGGGTATCATGGTTTCCTGATATGTTTTATAAAATTCTAGGGGGAGCCCATCAGAACCGGGTGCCTTAAATGGTTTGAGGTGCGATATTGCTTTGGATATGTCCTCCTCGGTGATGAGGGCTTCTAGTAATTCTACCTGCGATTGTGTGAGCGTGGGCAGATCTATACCCCCTAGAAGTGTCACCACCTCCTCTTGGGGGTTGTTGGCATCAGAAGCATATACCGATGCGAAGTAGGAGCTCCCCTGCCACCTCGTTGGGGTCGGTAACCAGATCCCCACTAGTTGTGCGGAGGGAAACCACTGTTGGCGGCTTATGCTCCAGATGTGCTAGGTAGGCTAGAAGGCGTCCCGCACGTTCCCCACATTCATACATCCTCTGCTTATTGTAAAATATTTTCCTCTCTGCTTTTTCAAAGTGAAGACTATTTACTAAGTGGGCTTGTAGTTTTAAGCAGTCAGCATTGGAGGGTGATGGGTCAGTGGAGAACTCCGCCTCAATCTCAGTAAGGGATTGTTCAGCTTGCGTGATCACTTGGGAAGAGGTTTTCCTATATCTAGTGATGTGTTGGGCTGATATCATTCGGGCATGGGATTTAAATGAGTCCCAAACTACCTCAAAGGGAGCCGTATCTCTATTAGTTTGGAAAAAAGTCCCATTCAGTACCGAGCTCCCCTATGTCCGGGACCACCGATAGCCAGAAGGGATTAAGTTTCCAGGTATAGGACAAGGGAGGGGAGTCTAGCACCAGTTCAGCCCAGTAGGGGGCGTGATCAGAGAGCATGCGGGGGGAAAAACCCACCTCCCCAAGTACTGGGAGGAGAGACCTGGAGAATAATATGAGATCAATTCGTGACATAGTATTGTATGATGCTGATAAACACGAGAAAACCTTGTCCTGGGGATGACGGTGTCTCCATGTGTCTACCAGGGACATTTCAGTTAGGAACTTGCCAAATCTTGTGCTTGAGTGGGAGGAAATGTCAGGGGGAGTCGTAGTCAATCTGTCCATGTCCCTGTCTGCTATATTATTAAAATCCCCCAGCCAGATCGCAGGGACAGTAGGAAACTGGGCCATGAAGGAGAGACCTTCTGTGAGCACATTAAACTGGAAGGGGGAGGTATATACACTGCCAGGAGGAGTAGCTCCAGGCCATTTACTTTAGCGTGTAAAAATAGGAATCTACCTTGTGGGTCGGATCTTAAAGTCAGCAAAATGAACTGCACAGTCTTGGCCACCAGGATTGCAACCCCTCTGGAGTTGGCAGTATGGGGAGCCTAATACACCAAACCCACCCACGGTTTCTTTATGGACAGCAGCAATTGGCCTGTAAGGTGGGTCTCCACCAAAACCATGACATCCGCTCTTTGCGCTTTAAGATACTATAGGGCTGCGTTCCTCTTTGGCTTGGCCGCAATACCTCTCACATTCCATGTAATATAGGAAAAAAGGCTGCGCTGAAAACAAATAAAATAAAAAAATATGCAATAAATACGTTCAATTATCCCATCCACATTGTGTTGTGCTGGGAAAAAATTTTTTTTTTTTTTTTTTTTTTTTTTTTTTCAAACTATCTTTATCTGAAAAAATTAGAAATACTTATTCACCCTCTCTTATCCACCACTCTGTGATACGTTGAAAATTGTTGGGTGTGACAAACCATAAAAATAATACAATAATTCAAACTCTGGTAGGATGTCATATAGAACAACAGAGATCCAAATCCCAAAGTGTATTTCACAGTGAATTGAGATCTATTAAGGTGTCATAAAGAACAATAAAAGTCCAAAATTAGAGAAGATGACATTTGCACGGAGAAAACCAGTTCATGCAAGGAAAAGTCCACCACAAGATTCAAACTATATTAGTGGTAATTCCCATCTGGGACATCCAACACGCACTGAAAGGATGGTGAGATAGCAAAAACCAGAGATCCTCCACCAAATGGTAAAATTAGCCGCTTACCAGCTAGTCTGGTCCCTGTATTAGAGAGACCAGATGGGCGTATGGCATATACCCCTGCCTGGGTCTTTATCCTGGCTTCTCAGGGACACAATCGTCAGGTTGTTCTTATGGAAAATGATCTTTTGTACGGGATCCCTTAGTTTTCACTCAATAAGGGTTAAATGCCATGCAAAAGAAAGGGACACCATAGCGCAATACAGTTTCACCTTTTTAATTTAAAATTCTCTAAAAAGTAACAAACTCACATTTTAAAAGCAATAACAGAGCGGTTGTTTTAAATCTTTTCGAGCCGGCCGGCTCTCTTACTTTTCTCACTGCCCGTCGCTTCCTGGAATGGACGGGAGAAGGAGGTGACGTCAGCACGCCGCTCACCCTACGTCGTTTCGTCAAAATGTGACGTCTTCCTGGGGCACTCCATGTAATGCATTTAATTGTAGACATCAGAATAATAGATATCCATCCGTGTCCCCAATACCCTAAGCCCTTACGCGACCCCCCACAGTCCACCTGAACAGGGATGGTGTGCGTGGTGCCGACCGGAGGCCCAAAGCAGTGAGGACAGAGCTGTACATTATAATCCACCAGGGTCCAGGCATTAAAGTCACCCATAGGGCTCCGGTGCATTGCTTAGGGAGCATATCAAGTATAAACTGGGTTTGAGGGGTCTTCTGAGTATGAAATACGTATAAAAGTATAAACCAATAACAAAAACATAATAACTTGCATGTCAACACACTGTCCTGCCTGGTCTCGCATCGCCCCAGAAGTGTAGCAGGGTACAGTAGCAGGAACCAGACAGTCCAGGGAAACAGTACTTGCGCCAAGTGGCGAACATTACAGTATGAATTGAAAAAAGCAGGGCTTGTTAGAACTCCTGCATCTAAGGGATCGATTAGTCGCTGAAAATCGAGCAGCGGTGTGGGGGATGAGACCCTCGGTTTTGGATCTCCAGGATAACAAGGATGAGGGGAGTAAAATGATATGGGAGTTAGAGTTCCTGTACCGGGTGTCACAGCAGGGGGTATCTTGCCTTTGAGAAAAAATATTAAGGGCTGTATGCCTGTTGTGGCCTCCAGTTTCAGAGACACCAGTAAGGGGATTGCAGGCATTAGAATAGAGGACAGACATTAAGCATGGAGGATCAGGGGCAATGAAGGAGATCGTTGATGCAGGCATGTCCAGCAGTGCTGAGGGGAGTGGCGGTGGTCAAGGGGTGCGGGACAAAGTACCTTAATAGCGGGGAGTAGTCCGGGAGTCATGTGGATTCTAAACTGTCTGCATGGCGTCCATCTCCTCCACATCCGGACATATGTCTGTATCAGCGCGCTGTGTCTTTAGGCGGGTTCCCAAGCTGGTTCTGCTCTGTTCTCCAGCCAGGCAAAAACAGCTTCTGGTGTATCAAAAAAATGTGCTCTGTCTTCATCTGTAACCTGAAGTCGGGCTGGAAAGAGCATAGCATAGGAGTAGTGGCGAATCCTCAATTGCCGTTTTGTTTGGGTAAATTGCGCCATTTTCTTCTGAACCTCCGGAGAAGTCGGGGAAGACTGACTTCTCATTCTTGAAGGAGATGTTGCCTTTCAGCCGGGTGAGGCGGAGGATAGCATTTCAGTCTCGGAAATGAAGCAGCTTGGCAATAAATGTCCGGGGAGGTGCGCCTTGGGGGAGGGGGTCTCCTGGCCAGTCTGTGGGCTCGCTCCACTACGAATGAGGTTGAGAATTCGGCCCTCCCGAACGTGGTGGTTAGAAGGTTTTCTAGGAACGTAGGGGGGTCGGAGCCTTCCGCACCCTCCGGCAGAACCACGAAGCGTAGATTGCACCGTCGGAGGCGGTTCTCTATATCGTCCTATATCGTCCTCAGCCAGGACTGCGCTGAGATGGTGTTGCAGCCGCTCAGTTGTTATTTGTAATGGCGGGATCTCGTCCTTCACTTGACTGATATGTGCCTCTGTCTCAGTGATGCGGTCTCTGAGCTTCTGCAGGTCCTGGCGGATCAAAGACACATCGATCTTTACCTCCTCGATTTTGCAGGTCAGGGTGCTCTTGCAATCCGATTGCTTCCAGAACATGTGCCGTGTCTTCTGTGGCCCCTTTTTCCTGAAGTCGTAATTTAGCCAATTTAGCAGCCGCGTCCGCCGCTTTTTTCGGAGGAGACGTGTTCCTCGTTGGTGTAGGGTGTTGGTAGGCCTGGTAATTGAGTTTGTAGGGTAATGTTAGCCCCAGGATGTGCAAAGATGGAGTTTAGGCAAGCGGAGCTCCAGATTAGCACTCCTCACACCATGCCGGTCCAGGACACGCCCCATATATAATACATATTAGGTTATGGATCCATTAGGCCCTATAATTGGGCACCATTGTGTATTTGTATATATGTGATCCATTGGACTATGTATTACTGCCTGTATCAATCTGTTTATTATACTTGTTAGGGATTAAGAGAGGCCCCGGATTATTTTGGCCAATTGTAATGTATATGTGTCCAGTTACGGTTATTGTTCAAGTTTGTATCATTACCATGTATGAATCGAATTGGGTTCTGATGTATTACTACCATAATGTACCCTAGCTATTAACAAATACCTTGTACTCAATTTTATATATCTATTCACTTTGTACCCACATGTTTCAATTAACCACTTGCTTACTGGGCACTTAAACCCCCCTCCTGTCCAGGCCAATTTTCAGCTTTCAGTGCTCTCACACTTTGAATGAGAATTAGTCATGCAACACTGTACCCAAATTATTTTTTTTCCCTTTTTTTCATACAAATAGAGCTTTCTTTTGGTGATATGATATAAATGAAAAAAGACTGAAAATTTGGAAAAAAAAGTTTTTTTCTTAATTTCTGTTATAAAATTTAGCAAATTAGTAATTTTTCTTCACAAATTTTGGCCACAATTTATACTGCTACATATCTTTGATAAAAATAACCAAAAATTTGTGAAAATGATTTGGTCTGTGTGAAAGTTTTAGAGTCTACAAGCTATGGTGCAAAACATAAAAAAAATTTATCACATCTGATGTACTGGCGGCCTACCTCATTTCTTGAGACCCTAACGAGCCAGGAAAGTACAAATGTCCCCCAAATAACCCCTTTTTGGAAAGTAGACATTTCAAGGTATTTAGTAAAAAGCATGGTGAGTTATTTGAAGTTGTCATTTTTTCCCACAATTCTTTGCAAAATTATGTTTTTTTTTTCACAAAATTGTCATTGTAATAGCTTATTTCTCTCACATGGCATGTGCATACCACAAATGACAACCCAAAATACATTCTGCTACTCCTGAGGATAGCAATACCACATGTGTGAGACTTTTTCACTGCCTGGCCACATACAGAGGCCCAACATGCAGGGAGCATCATCAGGTGTTCTAGGAGCATAAATTACACATCTCATTTCTCAACCACCTATTACATTTTTGAAGGCCCTGGAGCACCAGGACAATGGAAACACCCACAAAATGACCCCATTTTGGAAAGCTAACACCCCAACGTATAATCTATGAGGCATAATGAGTCGTTTTAATGGTTCATTTTGTTCCAGAATTTCTTTTAAAAAAAATGAAAATGCATTTTTTTTTACACAAAGTTGTCCATTTATAAGATATCTCCAACACATAGAATTTAGATAGCAAAAATGACACCCCAAAATACATTCTGCTTCTCCTCCTGAGTATGGCGATACCACATGTGTGAGACTTCTACACAGCCTGGCTGCATACAGAGATCCAACATGCAAGGAACGCCGTCAGGTGTTCCAGGGACACATAGCATGCACATACCAAGAATTACACCCCAAAATACATTATGCTGAGCAAAGCGTAAACAAAAGATTACCTGTGGTTGTAGTAGCGCAGTTGTACACAGGAGAATAGCACTGGTCCAGGCAGCAGGCAGGGACTTGGTCAGCAACGGCAAATAGACATGTGCACAACAAAAAAATTTGTTTATTTTCGTTTCGTTTTTTTCGTTTCTCAAAAAAAATCGTTTTTTTTTCGTTTCGTTTTTTTCGTTTCCGTTGATTCGTAACGATTCGTACATTCGTAAGTCGTCGGTGTTTGTATTCGTAACGATTCGTAAGAGTTATTTTTTCGTTGATTCGTTTTTTCGTTAGTTTAATTTTCGGACGCATTCGTTTTCATTCGTACATTCGTAACATTCGTAGATTCGTATTTGGAGCATAATTCATAATTCTATGTAATGTGTATGCTATTATTACATTTTAATAATTTACGAATCGAAAAAAAAAGTTACGAATCGAAAAAAAAGTTACGAATGTATGAATTTTTTTGTTCAATAGAGACACGGAAAATTACAAATCGAAAAAAAAAAAAAAAGTTACGAATCGAAAAAAAAAAGTTACGAATCGAAAAGAAAAAGTTACAAAATGAAAAAATAGTTACGAATGTACGATTTTTTTTGTTCAATCCATTCGAAGCACGTTTAGCAGCACCATTGTAAGGGACACAGGAAATTACCAATTCAACAAAAAAAAGTTACGAATGTACGAATTTTTTCGTTCGTTTTCATTTTTCGGATTTTCTTCATTAGTACATTCGTTGTTTCTAATTAGTTTTTTTCGGATTTTCATTGTTTTTCGGATTCGTTCGATTCGAATGATTCGTTAATCGGATTTGTACAATTCGAATGATTCGTTATTCGGATTCGTACGATTCGAACGATTCGTTCATTCGTACGAAAACGAACGAACGAAAATAACGAAAAAAATGAAAAACGAAACGAATTGCACATGTCTAACGGCAAACACAATTGTCCAGGCAGCAGGCAGGGATACTGTCCATATAAAGTCCATGATCAGTGCAGGCAGAGATATTGTCAGCAGTGACAAATATTGGCCTTGGTAGTAGGCAGGAACATGTTGTGTGGTCAGTGCAATAGGCAGAGACATACTGGCAGTAGGTCCTACTGCAGAAGGCCTCGTTCAGGACAGAATGAGGACAGGGGTAGAGGCTTCTCCCACCAAAATCTCTTTGAAGCCTCCGAGTCTCCAGACCCTAATCTTGGAATGAGAAAAATAATTCTGGAGCCCCTGTGTTGAATCCCACTAGTCCAGTAGCAGGGTACAAGATCAGTCCATGAGGCAGGCAAAAAACATGGTCAAACAGTCCAAGGTCAGTTCCAGATCAGGCAGAGGTATTTACAGAATCGGCAGACAAAAGCGTGGTCGAATAACAAGCCAGGGTCAGTTACAGAGCAGGCCGTGGCATAAGGGATGTGAAGGTGTGTAAAGGCAGGAACTAAGGATTACGTTTACCATACTTCACTAATAATTTATTGAAGTATGTTAACGGTGAAAACATTCACCTATGCAGAGACCTGGTTGGGAAGGACATTGTGCACAATAATAAGATGTGTCTCTTCCGACTCCTGCTCTTGTACACACCTTCCTTTTTTTTTATGTCGTTGGCCTGTTGGTTTGGGAGGGATTTTATCGGGAAAGTGGCGCTCGGAGAGTCGACCAAGAACATCTGGTCGGATATTTTCTGGTGGGCCGTTTGGGAATAAAAGGGCAAGGAAAACTTCCTCCTGGTAGCCAAGGAAGCATTTGGGGTTTTGGGTGGAGTTGCAGTAAATGATATATGAGTTGTATATAGCCAAATGAAAAAAATAAATTGCGACTTTTTTATACCAATGGTATGCATGTCTTGTGGCAAGGTATGGTTACAGCATTTGATCATTGAAGTCGACTCCCCCATGAACAAATTATATTTATAGATGCATTTTGGTTTTTCTATGGGGCCATTCCCTCTGGGGATTTCCACAAAGGTATCATTGTGCATTGAAGACAACATGTAGACATCCCTTTTGTCCCTCCACTTCACTGCCAAAATCTTGTTTCGCAGACTTGCAATTTCTCCTTTTCTCAACTTCTTATTGACAAGACTTTGAGGAAAGCCCTTCCGGTTCTTTTTTACGGTGCCACATGCTGGCGTCTTTTTCCGGTGAAGGGTGTGGAACAGGGGCAGAGATGTGTAAAAGTTGTCTACGTATAAATGGTAGCTTTTCTGCAGTAGTGGGTATATGAGGTCCCAAACAATTTTCCTTGATCCCAAGTAGTCTGGGCAATTAGGGGGTTGCAGCTGGGTGTCCTTCCCTTCGTACACTTTGAAGGCATATATGTGCCCTGTGACTCGGTCACATAATTTGTATACCTTCACCCCATAGCAGACCCCTTTGCTGGGAATAAATTGTTTGATTTTAAGCCTGCCAGCAAATTTAACAAGGGACTCATCCACCCATATGTGTTGGTCTGGGGTAAACAGCTGGGGGAATACTTCAGAAAAATAATTTAGAAGTGGCCGAATTTTGAAAAGCCTGTCATAATTTGGGTCATTTCGGGGAGGGCACTGGATATTATCATAGAAATGGAGGAACCTCATTATCATTTGGTATCTGGTTCTGGGCATTACCTTGAAGAAGATTGGCATGTGGTGGATGGGGTGAGCTGACCAATGGGAATTCAAAGTGTTTTTTTTTTTTGGTGAGTCCCATACAAAATGTGAGGCCTAAAAAAACCTTCAACTCCTCCACCGTTATGTCTCTCCACTCGTAGGGATGGGCGAAATAGGACGTTGGATTGTTTAAAATAAATTGCTTAAAGGTTGCACTGCGCCACAATTGTTGATAGCATGTCCTCTGTAAAAATTAAATCAAAGAAATTGATTGGGGAAAAATTCTCTGTGTCCACCTGGACTCGTGGCTGGGCAGTGAAAGGGGAAATGTTGGCTTCTCCTGAATTAGAAGGAAGCCACAAGGGGTTCTGAAGGGCATAGGGAAGGCTGGCATTGGTCCTTGGCCTTTCTTGCCGAGGTGCTGTGGTACTGGTGGATGCCACTGCAGTGCTGGTGGATGCCACTGCCTCCTCACCAGAACGCCTTTGTTTGGCGGGCTGAATATCTTCCTTCTCTGAGTCACTCAGTGTTCCCCTACTGAGGACTGGCTCATAATTTACATCCGACTCAAAATCTGAGTTTGAAAGGGAATCCGAAAAAGAGAGCTCCCCGTTGCTCTCGTCGGCCTGGGAAAGTATTTGGTACGCCTCCTCGGCGGAAAAGCGGCTTTTGGACATGGTTGCTGGTGGTGATGCGACTACATAGGTGTGTGCTAAGCCTGCACTGATGGGCACTAATGAGGCTGCACTGATAAGCACAGATGGGCGCTGAGGCGGCAGAGATGTGCACTTGACATTGAGAAATTGAGGTCCGCGCTGTAGCTGTCATTCGGCTATGGCCCGGACCGCAAGAGGTTAAAGTCCTGATTTCATTTTCCCTTTTCCCTCCCTTCCCTTCCTCTCCCCTCTCCTTATCCCCATTCTTTATGTATACAGAGGGTATACAATGTGGCAATCAGCAGTTTGTGTCCTAGTGCAACCTAGATATCAGGAGGATAGGATGGCCAATGTCTGTGGACAATAGAAGTAAAAAAAATAGCCATCATTGAGGGTCAAGGGGAGGAAATATAGCTGATGTCAGCAGTCAGAGGGAGGGAAAATACCCAGCATTGTGGTCTGTAAGAGTCAAAAATGCCAGCAATTGTTGGTTTACACCTGAATTTGGTGGCCAGTGGAAGGAACAAAATGCTTGCGTCAGAGATTAACTGGAGGAAAAAAAATGATGAAGTGGGGGAAATGGGAGCACTAGTGTTCAGTAGGGGGAGAGAAGGGACATTGGTGCTCTGTGGGGAGAAACCCAGTACCCTGTGGGAGGAGGGTGGGTACTGGTACTCTGTGGAGGGAGGGGGGACTGTTCTCTGAAGGGACAGTGGGGCATTGGTGCTCTGTGAAGGGAAAGTGTGGCACTAATGTTCTGTGGAGGTAGAGGGGGGTGCTTAGGCATACCTCCCAACAGTCCCGGATTGGGCAGGACTTTCCCGCATGTTCACCTTTGTCCCGCAGTACAGGTGCTTTGTCCCGCATTCCTGCATTACTCCATTATATGGTAACAATGTAACAGCAGAGCAGGACCTGCGGCAGTGTGAAGTACATCTAGCACAGCCAGGGATTGGTGGGAAAGCCGGCTGGGGTATGGACGACTCAAATGACACAAAGTGTAGCTGTCAAATTCTGCCTCTGATGTCAGGGATGGGCAGGCCAACCAGGGGTCCCGCCCCCTTCATCAGGCATCCTGTGCTTAAACGGCCTTCTGACTCCCCACACACAGAGAGCCATCCTGCCCCTCCCTGGCCTTGCCCACCACATAGAGGAACCATGCCCCTCCTCCCTTCTGCAACTATTACAGAACAGCACTCTGTCCGTCCTCTTGACCCCGCCCACCACAGAGGGGAACCCTGCTCCTCCTTCTCTCTTCTCTAAATATCACAGAGCGGATCCCTGCCCCTCCTCCTGACTCCACCCCCACAGAGCAGCGATCACCTGTGGACACAGGGGTCGGGGGAAGGGTCGGTGCTGCTGCTGAAGAGGATGGATGCCAGGGCCCTCAGGAGGGCCAAGAGTAGTTTAAAGGTCCGGAGACCCCTGTGGTGCAGAGCCAGATCCTCACCCTGCAGTCTCTAAAACCCAGGTGCTGGCGGCAGTGGAGTATGCTGGGAGGGGGCCCATCATCACCAAGGTCGGGAGATCGAGAGAGCTGCAGAGGGTGAGTGGCTACAACTACCAACATGACCATGACAGGTGTACTACAATTACCAGCATGACAGGTGGACTACAACTACCAGCATGACCATGACATGGGGACTACAACTGCCAGCATGACCGGTTGACTACAACTACCAGCATGACAGGTGGACTACAACTACCAGTATGACAGGTGTACTACAACTACCAGCATGACAATGACATGGGGACTACAACTGCCACCATGACCGACAGGGGGACTACAACTGCCAGCATGACAGGTGGACTAAAACTACCAGCATGACAGGTGGACTACAACTACCATCATGACCATGACATGGGGACTACAACTACCAGCATGACCATGACATGGGGACTACAACTGACAGCATGACAGGGGGACTACAACTGCCAGCATGACAGGGGGACTACAATTGCCAGCATGACATGTGGACTACAACTACCAGCATGACCATGACATGGGGACTACAACTACCAGCATGACAGGGGGACTACAACTATCAGCATGACCATGACATGGGGACTACAACTGCCAGCATGATGGGGACTACAACTAGCAGCATGACCATGGCATGGGGACTACAACTGCCAGCATGACAGGGACTACAACTGCCACCATGACCAACTGACAGGGGGACTACAACTGCCAGCATGACCATATTGTCAGGGGGATTATAAATGCCAGCATTATAATAATGTCAGGGAGACTACAACTGCCAGCATAGCCTGAGTTATGTATGCACAGGATAAAAGGGGACTGTATGTACTTAACGCACTCCTGAACCTCACACTCTGTACGTAAAGCACTCCTGAACCTCACACTCTGTACCTAACGCACTCCTAAACCTCACACTCTGTACCTAGCGCACTCCTGAACCTCACACTCTGTACCTAACGCACTCCTGAACCTCACACTCTGTACCTAACGCACTCCTGAACCTCACACTCTGTACCTAACGCACTCCTGAACCTCACACTCTGTACGTAACAAACTCCTGAACCTCACACTCTGTACGTAAAGCACTCCTGAACCTCACACTCTGTATGTAAGGTGTGGGTGGAGGGACATTGGTATTGATGTTCAATGGATTACCTCCCTATCAGCACTCTGCACCCCATGCTACTGCCTACCTTTGCTGAAAGATAGGATTTTTGTACTCACTGTAAAAGCCATTTCTCTGAGTTCATCGACGGACACAGCACTCCATTAATCCTGACTACAGGGTTATATCGCCCTCTGCAGGAGTAGGACTAGGCAGAACAGAAAGCTTGGCCACACTCATGGCCCATCCTCAGCTGGTATACAACCCCCTTCTTGTTATAGGCATTCAGTTTAGTATCAAGCAGTATTAGAAGTATCAAACTCCTTAGAGGGGTGGGTGCTGTGTCAGTTGATGAAACCCCTCAAGAGGGAACAGCCCCTCTTAAACTGCAGCCTACAAAACCTTGCGGCCAAAAGAATCATCTGCAGATGGCAAAATATGCACCGATGAACAAGTGGCCACCTTGCAAACCTAAGATATTGATGCTTGATGACAGAAGGAGAAAAAAGCAAAGATTGCAAGGACCAAAAGATCCCAGCAGGGAGCCTAGGTCTTCACTCCTGAGTAGACAAACTGAATGCCTATAACAGGGAGGGGGTTATATACCAACTGAGGACGGCCCATGGGCTTGGCCACGTTTTCTGTTCTGCCTAGTCCTACTCTAGCAGAGGGTAATATAACCCTATAGTCAGGATTAATGGAGCGCTGTGTCTCTCGATGAACTAAAGAGAAACTTAAGTGCCCACATCTGAAAGGAGATCATACCAAACAACAAAGATGCTGGGTCAGCTTTAGAAATCATGAGCCTGGTACAGCCTACCTAAAAGGGACCTATGTGCCCACAGGAAGCTTCATCGGACAATCACCATCTGTCAGCTTGAACATTCACTGTCTAGTCTGGACTCCCTGGGAAGTCAGCGTGCATTATACTTCCTGTCTGGTGTATAGGTGGCAGGCTATGGCCATATTATGGCCAGCAGCAGGTGGCTCCCTATACAGGAACTGCGGGGAACCAGAGGAAGGCAACAGACTGCTATTCAGGCAAACTCTCAGGCATATTTGGTGTAAATTTCATTGTTTTTCAGTCTCTCGAGGTGATGGGCATGAGATCTGCATGATGCCACACAGGGGCTTCGCAACCAGCTCTGCCTCTGACAGATGCAATAAAAAAAAAAGAAGCCTTAATAGCAAGTCCGATGTCAGAGGAGCATCCAATATACTAGTTTCACTGGGAGATGCTTGGAGGAGATGCGGAGCGCTCACATTATCCTTCCTCTGTGCAGCCTATCTGACTGGGCCCCCTCCCTTGCCCACAGGCAGCCCCTTTTGGACCCAGGTCCCCCTGCTAACCTAATGGGACAAGAACACAGTACCGGAATACTGCCTATACCACCCAATTGGTTGCAAGATGGTGGGATTTTGTTACAATCCCAGGATAGTCTCACAGAATCCAAACCTGTTGGCAAGTATGCCCTTCGCCACCCACAGGAAGCCTGTCAGCCCAGGGCCCAGTGGGGTCTGGGACTGTACCCCCATATCAGCAGCCCTGCTGGTCAGCATGCAAAAAACGGTCCAGTTCAATTGGACACTGTGATTTTGTAAATTTCCTGGTACATCCTGTGACTGTTGGGAGGTATGTCTACTGCCAATTGAAGTTCTGGCATCAGACAGTTGAATGATAGGAGCAGGAATTCGATGAGGGAAAGGTAGGTACTAGGTAGGAGCCAAACCCGTACGAAAACTTTTCATAGAATCTATACAAAATATTTATTTCTATCTATATGATTTAATGATATATGAACGGATTCCTGCAGAATCATCTGAAAATGTGTTTTGTGTCAGCCTGGCCTTACCAGCGCTGCCTGTCTCAGCAATATCAACATTTATGTAAAATTCTCAGCCACAAATTGCCTGCATTTAAGCAGCTGCACCTGTCTATCAGACTACAATAGTCAGCACTGCAGATTCTTCCATCTATGATGTTCAGCATGGATGGGGTATTTAGGCGTTTTCCTATGCTATTTGCCTTTGAGAAGGACCTTTAATGCCAATGAATCCTTTCTTGCATTTATTTATGCACACTAGCAATCTTGTGGTCACTGACATGTAGAACATGCAAGACACTTGTGGGGAGTTACCCAATCCTTCACCTTTAGATAGTACCTTCGGTGAAGGTCTTTCCTTCAAACAAAAACGAGACCTGTGAAAAGGATGGTATATTTGGGCACAATTATAGAGATTTTAAATAAAGTTGATTTCTGCATTCAAACCAAAACATTCATATACCAGTCATATTTTATTAATTCCAAGGCTATCAATGTCCCTTTCATTACGCAGCCAGCTTAAAAACAAAAACAAAAAAAATCAATATTTCTTGATAAAGATGATCAAAAATAGCTATGCTATCTCGTTTATAGGTTATGTGCACAAATAAGTAGAAATAAAACAGATTTCATGATAGTTGTCTTTTAAGGAATAATTTCTAGGGATGTTTTTTTAGGGTAATAGGAGAGATATAATGATGAGAGACAGAGAAAGGGATATGAGAGGAGACAGATAATTTTCCAAGGGTTGGAAAATGAACCCTATAGGGAAACCTAGAAGCCTGTATGCCTCTGTCCTTTGATCAGACGTCAGCGCTCATAGTTTTAGGAATAGCCATTTAATTCTGGTTGACAGGAGATCAACACTGGCAGGCAGACCCATGGCTACCATAGTCCTACGATGGAAAGGTCTGCCCAGTGAAGGTCGTTATGTGTAAGTCATATACGAGTCCATTCTGTAGCCTACCATCTATGTTATTCGAAATTACAGCTATTTAGCTAGTAAGATCTCTCCAATGCAGCAGCTTTTTTAGACCTTCAATTCCACTAAAGCAGATAAAAACACATGCACTACAATCTTAGATAGTCATTAAATGTTAATGTCATTTGTCAGTAATCTTCAGTTCTCAATAAAAATAATACTACTTGGTGGTACTGCCATGAAATTCTTATTCAGGCACTTATTTTATAGAGAGTTGCTCTGTCCCTGGCTCCCAAGTGCTCCTGTTTGGTTGGACTTTTTCTACTAAGCACTGCGTTCTTTCAAATGTTTTGTCAGTTGTTACCCACAATTTATGCTAGCTGCTTTTCTTGCTGTAACTTGAGCTCAGTAAAGTTTTTATCATTTATTTTATCAACTGTGTCTACAAGCAGGTGTGCTGATGCATTTCACAGACTGTTGTCTGGTCTCCATCAGAAAAAAACACTCTGGGAAATGCCATGCAACCATCCCTAAAGCACAAAGAGAGAGGAAGTGGCTGCCAAAGGTTGCAGGATTTCAGAAGCACTTAGATGCAGCAAGGGTGAAAAAAATATAAAAAGTATTTTGTTAAAGACAATGGCAAATTTTTGTTGAATGGCAATTTGGCAGACTATATGTCATTCATTTGCAGCCTTTTCCGACTAATGTGTTAAGGTAACACACATCCATTTTGAATGGCAACCCAAGGTACCTGGCCAGTGTACCTCAATTAATCTGATTTTAGAGGACCACAATATACAATGTGAACTGTGTGTTGTGGTACACAAAAAAACAGTGCTCAATTGGGTTTTTAGTGTGTGGAGGTGTGCTGTCAACCTGTTAAAATGAAAGAGCGTCCCAATGCAGTGCACCTTACATAGTAGGCATGGTTGAAAAAAGTCCATCCAGTTCCACCTGTGTAGGTGCACGTGTGTGTAATTATTCCCCATATCCCTGTATGTTGTGCTCTTTAAGATGCACATCCAAGGGTCTTTTAAAAATATCCATACTCCCCGCTCCCAACATCCATTGTGGAAGAGCGTTCCACATCCTTATTGCCCTGACTTTAACCGCTTCCCGACCGACTCCTGTAGATATACGTCAACAGAATGGCACGGGCAGGCAAAAGCACGTACCTGTACGTCCCCTTTAATTTGCCTGCCCGGGGGGGCGCGCGCGGGACCAGCGGACCCGATCGCCGCTGGTATCCCGCGATCGGGTTACGGAGCTGAAGAACGGGGAGAGGTCTATGTAAACAAACCTCTCCCCGCGCTTCCTACACTGACTGTCAGTGATCGGCGGTTCCCTGTCATCGGGAACGCCGATCAATGACGTCAGACGTACAGCCACGCCCCCCCTACTGTAAAAAAAAAACACAACACGTCACACTGACTCCTCCCCGCCCCCTAGTGGTTAACCCCCTAACTACAACTGTCATTTACATAGGAATCAGTGCTATTTAAATAGCAGTGATTGCTGTATAAATGACAAATGTCCCAAAAATGTCCGATGTGTCCGCCAAAATGTCGCAGTCACAATAAAAATCGCTGATCGCCGCCATTACTAATAAAAAAAAAAATATTAATAAAAATGCTATAAAAACTATCCCCTATTTTGTAAACGCTATAAACTTTTGCGCAAACTAATCAATAATCGCTAATTGCGATTTTTTTTACCAAAAATATGTAGAAGAATACGTATCGGCCTAAACTGAGGAAAAAAAAAAATTTTTATATATTTTTTGGGGATATTTATTATAGCAAAAAGTAAAAAATATTGCATTTTTTTCAAAATTGTCGCTTTATTTTGTTTATAGCGCAAAAAATAAAAACCGCAGGGGCGATCAAATACCACCAAAAGAAAGCTCTATTTGTGGGAAAAAAAGGACGCCAATTTTGTTTTGGAGCCACGTCGCATGACCGCGCAATTGTTAGTTAAAGCGACGCAGTGCCGAATTGCAAAAATGGGCCTGGTCCTTTGGCTGCCAATTGGTCCGGGCTGAAGTGGTTAAAGCAGGACAATGTTCTAATCCTACCCTATGCTAACTAAAACTAACAAACGTTTTGGATATAGATATAGCTTATGTATACATTAGGTAGGGCTAGGATGGTTTTACAAATAAATATAAAAAAGATCAATAAAGGATCATTTTTTTATTACTACAGTTCTATCCCTATTGAGACAAAGTACAAGTAGTAATTTGCCCTGTATTTCTAAGTGCTTTCTAACCCATTGTTATGAGGTTCGACACACCCCCTCCCCTCATGCTGTAGTCGATTTAACAACAGCTGTTAAGGAGGTGGCCAATTTGTAAAAGCAGCTTGCCTCCACTATGAGCACTTTCCCAAGACAAGCAATGGCAAGAGACGTGTAGAAGCATGACATGATGTTCTATCCTTCCTCTGCATTCCTCTTGCCATTGCTTGTCTTGGAAAAATGTTTACAGCTGAGGCAAGTTGTAACTATGAAGCCTCACTTGTAGCTGTAGTCAGATCGACCATGGCAGGAGGGGAGAAGAACATTAATTATTCTACATGTTTAAAATGATTGTATATGGATCACAGAAAGGAATAACTGGGAACAGCAACAAATATATCTTAGTGGGCTTTTAGTGACTATAACGCCAATTTAGACAACCTACTTTTCCTCTCCATTAAACTCTTCCCACCTATATGGAGCTTGTCCTCATTTTCATTCTTTTGCTCTATTTCATCATTTTCCAAATTGGGTCTCTCTTTATGAATAATTCCTTTGATGGAAAACATTATGAAATACTAGTGTTGACATGCTATTTAATAGAGATTATGTAAAATAAATTAGAAGCCACACTTGCTGACTAGAGTAGCTACAAGTTGGACTTTCATTAAACTGTGAAGCAAGAATAAAGAACAGCCCGCGGCTATGAACGAAGGGATCAGCGCAGGGCTGGCATGAATAAAGTCAACATGCCATTTTTGTGTATGGCCGTTTAAGGATTGCAAGGGGGTGGAGCCAGGCAGCAGGAAGGGGAGGGATCCGCCTCCCCAGAGTCAGTCTGCTGTTAGGAAAGTTACAGAGAGGAAGCATGGAGGAGCTCCTCGCTAACATCAGGGCGGCTGCAGCGGCGAACGGGTCGGACTGGATGAGGGCTCAGGTAGAGCGGGCCCTGGGAGGGGGGGGAGAGCGGAGGGGGGGGGACGGTACACGGCGGCCGGGCCAGGCCGATCCGACCACCGGTTAGATATTCGCCTGAGGGGCGCAGGGCCCAGCACAGGCAGGGGGACAGCATCTCAGCCACAGCCGCCGAACCGCCAGCTAAGCGGTCGGCCAGGGGGACAGCGGCACTCTCCAACCAGGCATCTAGGGGGGGCAGGCACCCGGGGGGCCCAGCGGCAGCGGCAAGCCTTCCACTACCACCAGGCCGCATGGACAGGCTTCAGGCCTTGCTGTGCACGCGGCGGCAGCGGGGGGGGGCACTCGGCGTCCATCTTGTGTGTGGCACACAGCGCAGGAGCTCCAGGGGAACGAGCAGAGGGGACCCGGGCAGCCACTATCCGGCAGCCAGCACACAGCCACTGGGGACAAGCACCATCCGGGTGGCCGCCCATGCTAGCGGCCCGCCAGGGGGGGGGGGGGCGAGCAGGATCACCAGGAGCCGTGGGGGATATCAACAGGCGGGCATTGAGCCGGTGGAGGAACAAAGGGAAGCGCAAGGGGGTGTGCCGCCCATTGGACAAGGACAGAAGGCCCGGTCGGGTGGCGTTCCGCTCAGCCGGCGTTCGGCAGCCGGGGGGGCCAGGGCAAGTCGGCCCGGCAGCCACCCACAGAACAAGCGGGGTGAAGGCGGTCCGCCCACGCGGGGAAACGCAAGTGGGAGGAGCCACGCAGGCGGCAGCGGGAAAAAACAGTCTGCTGGGGCTGGGGGCGCACAGCCCAGGCCTGAAACACCACTACAGGGGTACAGAGGCGTGCGGCCTAACCCTACAGCGATGGAGCCAGCAGCAGAGCCGAGGTCACAGAGCCCAAGAAAATGCACCAGGAAGTCGGCGGGTGGATGGAAGAGGAGCATGAGAGAGCGAAGTTCGTCCGCCTCCAGGGGTGAATCCTCTGGGGGGCAGGCTTCGGAGTCGATGGCGGAAGAGCCGGAGCTGTCGGAGGGAGAGCTGACCAGATCGGAAAACGAGATCCCGGAAGGACGGGTGGCGGCGGTGGAACCTGAAACTACGGCTGGTGGGAGCGTTTCCAGGCAGCCTGGTAAGTCCTTTTCAGTTACGGGTCTCGGGGGGGGGGAAATGTATTGTCAGGTTGGGAACCGTGGGAGGGGGCGGGGCATGCCGGGAGGGGGGCAGCCTGAGGGTCACTTTTGGGGGACGGCGGGGTTCCCGAACCCTCCCTGTCGGGAGACGGCCTCAGGGTCCTCCTGGCAGGGCTTAGGGACCTCGTGGGCAGGTTTGACCTCAACCCGCCGGCTCCGGTGGGGCCGGCGCAAGCCTGGGTCCCGCACGAGGGGGACGGGACTGGGGGGGTGCTGGGGGGGGCAGTGTCAGGTGGGGTACGGGCAAATGAGCAGGCGGGGGACACGGCGTTGGCGAATCCGCCCGCGTTGGGAGAACGAGGCAGGAGTGGGGAGCACGGTGGTGGCGTGTCCGCCCGCGGCTCCGGCTACTGGGGAGGGCGAAAAAGGGGGCGACAAACCCAAAAAACAAGATATCGTACGGCTGGCGGACTCCGCATGCTGCGAAGTCTATTTATTCTACACTATGTTACCAAAAGTATATGAACGCATATGAACTTTAAGCCTGGGTTCAGACTAGTGCGTTGCGATTTCAAGGCCCTGCGTGACTGCGCAGTGAAACGCCGGCTGTTCTGCGGATTGTACGCGTTTTTGGTGCGAAGCCGCTGCTAGCATGAATTCGCAACTCATTTTACTACTTCTGAGGGGGAAGTCCACGCCAAATTATTTAAAAAAAAAAAACCCAAAATCCACACCAGACCCTTATCCGAGCACGCAGCCTGGCAGGTCAGGAAAGGGGGTGGGGACAAGCGAGCGCCCCCCCCCCCTCCTGAACCGTACCAGGCCGCATGCCCTCCACATGGGGGGGTGGGTGCTTTGGGGAAGGGGGCGCCCTGCGGCCCCCCACCCCAAAGCACCTTGTCCCCATGTTGATGAGGACAAGGGCCTCTTCCCGACAACCCTGGCCGTTGGTTGTCGGGGTCTGCGGGCGGGGGGGCTTATCGGAATCCGGGAGCCCCCTTTAATAAGGGGGCCCCCAGATCCCGGCCCCCCACCCTATGTGAATGAGTATGGGGTACGATGTACCCCTACCCATTCACCTAAGGTGTATGGGTAAAGGGTCTGGTGTGGATGGGTAGGGGTACATCGTACCCCATACTCATTCACATAGGGTGGGGGGCCGGGATCTGGGGGCCCCCTTATTAAAGGGGGCTCCCGGATTCCGATAAGCCCACTGCCCGCAGACCCCGACAACCAACGGCCAGGGTTGTCGGGAAGAGGCCCTTGTCCTCATCAACATGGGGACAAGGTGCTTTGGGGTGGGGGGTGCCCCCCTTCCCCAAAGCACCCACCCCCCCATGTTGAGGGCATGCGTGCTCGGATAAGGGTCTGGTGTGGATTTTGGGGGGACCCCCACGCCGTTTTTTTTTTTTTTCGGCGTAGGGGTACCCTTAAAATCCATACCAGACCTTAGGGCCTGGTATGCCTCTGGAGGGGGAATCCATGCCGTTTTTTTTTTCTTCAAAAATTGGGCGTGGACTTCCCCTAAAGAGGTGGTACAATGACTTGCGAATTTCTGTTCAGAACGCAAGCCAGGTGCAAATCAGATGCGTGCCCATAGAAGATAATGGGCCTGAATTCGCACCTGATCCGCACCAAAGACGGTTGCGTGTTTGTGTCAATTCACATTGCGCATGCACCGGACATGTGTGAACGTGCCCCCATTGAAAACAATGGGTTCTCAAATGTCCTGCGAATTCGCAGTATTTTGCCCCGCTGCGAATTCGCTATAGTGTGAACCCAGGCTAATGGCATCCCAGTCTTAGTCCGTAGGGTTCAATATTGAGTTGGCCCACCCTTTGCAGCTATAATAGCTTCAACTCTTCTGGGAAGTCTGTCCACAGGGTTTAGGAGTGTGTCTATGGGAATGTTTGACCATTCTTCCAGAAGCTCATTAGTAAGGTCAGCCACGAATGTTGGACGAAAAGGCCTGGCTCACAGTCTCCGCTCTAATTCATCCCAAAGGTGTTCTATCAGGTTGAGGTCAGGACTTTGTGAAGGCCAGTCAAGTTCCTCCACCACAAAATTGCTCATACATGTCTTTATGGACCTTGCGCACTGGTGCACAGTCATGTTTGAACAGGAAGGGGCCATCCCCAAACGGTTCCCACAAATTTGGGAGCATGAAATTGTCCAAAATGTCTTGTTATACTGAAGCCTTAAGAGTTCCCTTCACTGGAACTAAGGAGCCAAGCCCAACCCCTGAAGAACAACTCTGCACCATAATCCCCCTAATCCCCCCTCCACCAAACGATTTGGACCATTTCTGTACTACTTTTGGCGACTTTGGGGTGCGGTTTCAATAGACATCTGTGCAGAAACCCGCACAGATGTCTCTGAATTTGCCTCAGAAGTCAGGACTGACATGCGGAAATGAAATTGTGCGAGTTCAGCTGAGCTCACATGATTTCATTCCCGCTGTCAGTGTGAACCTGGGCTAAATGGAAGAAAGAATTCTATGGACAGGTGTCTTTTATACACATAACGAGTTGTCCTTAGGAGCACCTTCTTAAATTGACAGGACTAATCTGTGTACCACATGAGCACCTACTGCAGCCATTCTGTGGGAGACAGAATTATTGTTGGTTGGTAAGGGATCAAATACTTATTTTACTCTGGATTTTTGGTTGATATTCTGACGCTATCATTTAAAATACACCTATGATAACAATTATAGGCCCCTAATTTCTTTGTAAGTGGGCAAACTTACAAAATCTGCAGGGGAACAAGTAATTATTTTCCACACTGTATCTATTTATTCTGTCTATCTATCTACCCTGAATCTATATAGCTATCTGAAGGCTGAAGATGAAGCTTTTCTCCATGTTTTCCCATTAATGTGTTGGGCGCCAACTCTGGGTCACATGAGAGGACTACCCCCAAGGTGGGTTCTTCTGGAATACGCTAAGCACTTGGGATAGGATCATTGTATTACACATGGGGTACCTTTGTTCTGTGCCACTTTCATCAATACCCTGGAATCATCATCAGGCTAAGGCCGTCTTGGGGAATGCTCAACCTTAAGGCGGGCCTCTGCTTTTAGAAATTAACGTATACCCTGTACAAGTGCACCATAAATGTTCTCCAGTTTATTCCCGGGTCCTTGTGACAATGTACATCTTTTCTATAACTATAATTGCATTTAGGAGGGACGCGCTGACCCTTGTCCACATCCAGCCATCCAGCGTATCAACGCTACCTCACACCCAGTAATGGCAAGGGGTCTCGCCATGCACCTAGATTGGACTTCATGCGTGCATTAACTTTACTTGACTCTTCTGTACCCCTGTGATGCAAGTCTGCTCCTCTTGCCATGGAGAGTTCACCGTCAACAACTCCCTCCCGCAAGAGGCCACCCAACCTTCCCCAGGCACATGCCTAACGACAGACTGATTGTTAGACTTCCGTTACCATGGGTAATCACTTGATTCTGCACACTGCACTAGCTTTGGTTCCAAAGTCTTCATACCCCAGTGTGTCTCCGAACTGCAGATCATGTGTGCCGGGTTACTTGCATTACACCCCTTGAGTAACTTCAGACAAGACAGGAACAAAGTTTCAAATGCTTTACTTAGAAAAGTGCAAAATGAACATCTCAAGGTCCAACATGCAATAACACGATTTTTCCTGCATCCATACTCCTAACTCAGGCTATGTGCTGCCCCAGCATACCTGCAAAGGTAGAGTCTATGCATGATGAATAGGATTGTTTGGTGGCATTTCCCAGTGCTGGAATCTTTGGGGATGAACTATAGGTCTTGAGGACCTACATCAGGGCAGTAGCAAGCGACATTCCTTTGCTCTTTCCAGATGCGGTGCTCTACTCCTTTATGGGGTTTTCTTACAGGCCTTGGGCCACTCTGCTTGGGCGCTCTCTATTCCAGACCACTGTCCCTCATTTATATCACAGGACCAGTGGTCTGGACCTAAAGATAACCTGCCAAAATTCAAAGAACCGGGAAAGGCATTACCTCCTATTCTCCCTCCTGAGGCAGCATCTACCGTAATCTATCTATCTATCTATCTATCTATCTATCTATCTATCTATCTATCTATCTATCTATCTATCCTGAATGTATATATCCATCTAACTGCCTACCTACCCTGAATCTAAGTATCTCTCTCTCTATCTATCCACCCTGAATCTATCTACCCAACCTGAATCTATTTTTGACATACCCTTGTGTAAATTCTTTACCTATTACTACTACTACTCTGATTAAGGATTGATTTCTGTCAAGCTGTCTGGTTGCAGAGTGGTAATACAGGTACTGGTCTGTAATACCCGCTACAGGCTGTCAATGTAATGTTGCTGTGGATGAGAGAGGAGGGTGTGTTGGTGACCACTAATTTTTCTAACTCAAAGGGGACTCTGTATGCTGTGGTCACAGACACTCTGCACTCCCCGGCTGCCTTGCATTAATTGTCTACGGAGAAAATTGGAGGTGATTATAAATATATCGCTCCTGGTAATTCACAGGTAACACATTTCACAATATATCTGGGCAACATAAATATAAATCTTACTTTACAGGCATGGCTACAGGTCAGCTTTAACCTAGCTGTTATAGAAAAAAGGAGGCCCTAAGGCCAACGTAGTGCTAGAAACGATGTGAAAATGAATACATTTGAAGAGAACAATATACAGCTGCTAGCACTCAAAGTCTAATAAAAAAAACTTCTGACCATTCCCCAGTTGATGTCCGCTAGTGACGAAACGCATAGGGTGGAGCCTACGACGATGACATCATCAGGTTTTT
Source organism: Lithobates sylvaticus (assembly GCA_028564925.1). Taxonomy (NCBI): domain Eukaryota; kingdom Metazoa; phylum Chordata; class Amphibia; order Anura; family Ranidae; genus Lithobates; species Lithobates sylvaticus. Next base: position 115,493,271 of record CM053033.1, read on the forward strand.
ACTCTCAGGCGGTGGATGGGCGAACCACACAGAAAGTGAGCAGAAGTTTTTGGAGAAGTACATTTTTTAGCCAACAAACATTGTACCACTTGCAAACAGCTTCTACCTTGTAAGTGCAAGTCTATTTGTTTTATTAAACCCATTTTATACAGTATTATGCTATGGGAGCCTTTCTTTTTATGTTTTCTGAGTACCATCGGCACCAGCTACAGCTCCAGGCAGCCTTTTAACGGTCTTGGGGAAGACCTAATCATTCCCTATGTTTGGTGAGGTCACTGATTAGTGATCATGGCGTTCTGGTAAGCAGATTATTTTCTCACCCGGGTGTGGACCTGGAAGCACTATATAAAGGATTGCCTCACTGCAAACTATCACTCTTATTTGAATGGGCGTTCATTGTTCAGTATATGGACTTTAACCCCAACGATACTTTGCTTTAGTTTTCTTTTTCTCACCTTACTTTTGTTCAACAAAATTTTTGGGACTTGGCTTTAGTTTTCTTTTTTCACTTAGATTTTTTTCAATTAAATTTTGTATTAGTTTTTTCATCACCTGTTTTATTGATCACTAAGTTTATCAGCGCTGCATTTACTTTTTATACCATAATTTAACCTAGCAGTGCCTGGTCCTCACAGTGGCTATGTAGTTGAATCAGACTTCCGTTACCATGGGTAATCACTTGATTCTGCACACTGCACTAGCTTTGGTTCTAACGTCTTCATACCCCAGTTTTCAGTATCAGGTGTGAAACTAAAGGTCTGAATGATAAATATAAGAAGGACTCCGCTCATCTCATGTCAAATCCTTTCGATAATGACGGCATATCCTCCATACAGTGTTATCAGTCTGAGTCACTAGCCACTTCCATTAATGATAACTCTCTTGCTTGATCTCACATCCCAGCAACTTTAATGAATTAGATTTGAACTCATTAGTACACCCAAGGGCTTTTATGATTCATAAAATGCTTTGTATCCTTCTAAAAAACATTGATGATTCTCAGGACTATTGTCACCGCATAGCCACCAACTGTACCTAATTTCCAGAGACACACCGGTAATATCCGCCGAGTCATTTGTCCTTGAAAAGGAAGTGTTCTGTCCCTGTACAGCCAGCTAGTGGTTGTGTCCGTGTTCTCGAGGACACGGCCCGATTTATCATAAAGTATGACACTTCAAGCTTATAACATTAACATAACTCCCACTTTCATGGAAAAATCAATATAGCAAATAAAACAATATAACATATACAATTACTACACTGGCCATATTATAAATGAATGTGATTAAAAATGACCTTTCCATTGCAATTTGCACGGCTGCAAGTTCTGTAAAATTCAATGCAATAGGACAACCTGCCGTGGAGTTGGTGTATAGAATGCCCTCAGAAATGCTCATGTGATTGGCTCACTGATTTCCCCAGAGGTCTGCACTAAGATACAAGTCAGATTTTAGGTACCCCCTGCAATAAGAATTTCATTTTGGTGAGTCACTCTCCAAGGGTTAATTACTTCTAAATGGATGGAGATACTGAATACTGAGCGTGCACCAGCTGATTATAATTTACCAGACTCGCCCATTCAGAATCGGTATACTAAGTACATGGTGAAACAGATACATTTCTTCAGAGCAGAAACAGGTAGAAATCTGCAACAAAGTTTGTTAAAATCCCCTCAATCTGCATTGATCACCCAGAGGGGATTCTTTTTTTTTTTTTCAACAAAGTGGAGGAGTTTCTCTTTATAGTGTATTTAAACCCAAAAACAGAATTGTAATATATTTTGCAGCTTGTCAATTTTATGGTGGCTGCATTCGTTTTCTTTTTTTCCTTTATTATCATCTGGTGACCCAGCCAGCAAGTCTGTTTTTTATTTTTTTTACTTATTTTAAAAGACCAAGTTGACCAGCAAAAGTAGCATGTAGAGGGTTGACACTAAAGTCATACTAAAGTCTTGTCTTGTCTTTTTTTGTTTAAATATAACAAACATGTTATACACAGAGCAGCCCAGATCCTCCTCTTCTCAGGTCCCTCGCCGACACTCCTGGCCCCTCCCTCCTGCCCCCACAGCAAGTAGCTTGCTATCGAGGCACCCAAATCCATTGTGTCTATTCAGCCATGGAGCCGTGGCTTGGCCTCGCCCCCCTCTCTCTCCTCATTGGCTCACTGAATTTGATTGACAGCAGCGGGAGCTAATGATGCGCACTGTGTGTCTCACCCAACCCAATCAGGAGGGAGATTCCCGAACAGCTGAGTCTCTCGTGCAACATCACTGGATCGAGATGGGGCTCAGGTAAGTATTAGGGGGCTGATGCACACAGAAGTTTTTTTTTTATCCTAATGTATAGAATGCATTGAGATAAAGTAGTTCTATAGGCAGAATTTTTTTTTTTAACACTAATGCCGCGTACACACGGTCGGAATTCTCGTCGGAAAAAGCTCTGATGCTTTTCCCGTCGGAATTCCGACGGAATTTCGCTCAAACTGCCTTGCCTACATACGGTCACACCAAATTCCGACGGTCAGTAACACAGCGGCGTAAAACACGTTAGACAGCACTATAAAAAGGGAAGTTTAATGCTTCTGAGCATGCGTCGAATTGTTTCCGAGCATGCGTCGGAATTTTGCGTGTCGGAATTGCATACACACGATCGGAAAATCCGATAGAAAGGTTTTCCGTCGGAAAAATTGAGAACAGGTTCTCAATCCAAAGTCCGTCGGAATTTCCGACAGAAAAAGACCGATGGGCATACACACGGTCGGAAAATCCGTTGAAAAGCTCCCATCGGACTGTTTCCTTTGGAAATTCCGACCGCGTGTACGCGGCATAACAGGGGTGCTTACAATGATCAGCGTGTATTCATTTATGTAAAACCTTTATTCCAAAAATAAAAAAACAGTTTCTTATAAAGTATTAGCTGAAGTTCAGCTTTAAAGTGATATTAAACCTTTGTTTTTGTTTTTTAACTTAAACAAACAAACATGTCATACTTACCTGCTCTATGTAAGCCCCGATCCTCCTATTCTGGGGTCCACCGCCAGCACCCCAGGCCCCTCCTCAGCGAGTGCCCCCAGGGAAAGCCCCTGCGGGGAACCTGTGCATGCTCGCTCCTGAGTCAACCAGTCTGTGTATATTGACACAAACTGGCTGACATGGCTCCACCAACCACTCCCTCATGACGGCATTTGATTGACAGCAGCAGTAGCCAATGACTGCCGTTGCTATCAATCTAACCAATGAGGAGGGAGACTCTCATGCACATCGCTGGATTGGATCAGGCTCAGAAAAGGATAATGCCTTGTACACCCGGTCAGACATTCCGACCACAATTTTTTCAGACGGATTTTGTCCGAAAATTGTGTTGCGTCAGGGCGCCACTCTAAAATAGCATAAAAACAAGCTGTAGCAGCTGATATCAGGGTGGTATGCTGATCGTCCTTAGTGGGTGCACTGACGCTACAGCTTGTTTTTATGCTATTTTAGAGTGGCGCCCTGACGCGCCATGCAAATGTGAGTACCCTGCAAGGGATTTTTTACTGTGTTGAGAATAAAAGTTTTAATATACTACACTATGAAGTCCTCCTTTTTCTATTGGTATTACTGAGGCACAAAAGGGACTCCATTACCAAATTGAAGCACAGAGTGAGGCCACCCCAGGAATCCGGGAATCAACACTGAACCATTTACAGGTTCCAATGCGTGTATTGACCAAGCCTAATCAGCAAGGTCACGCACTGTAAGGTGAGCGGCCATTACCTGGGGGGAACACCTGAGTGCACATGCAGCACCTTAATATTGGATTGATATCACAGCAACCACTGAATCGCATGAATCGCATGGATTACATTGGAGCACTTTTGAACTTTTTTTGATTGCACAGCACATTGTAGCACTTTTTTCTTACATATATATATATATATATTTCTATTTCTATTTCTATTTTATTATTTATATATATTTTTTATAAGGATTTTTATAGTTTGGTTCAAGGATTTTATTGATTGCTTTTTTCTCACCATATGGACATTTTATCATATCCTGCATGAAAGCACTTTATTTGGAATATTGTATGTATTTTAGCACGTTATCACTTTATTGCTGTTGTTATATAGCACACTTTTCGTTTCACTATTTGGATTTTAAGTTTGAAAGAGCAGCGTACTTTAGAATATTGGATGCTCTTTGCATGATTTATGAGACATGTGCAACGTTAGCTGCTGATTCAAAATAATAGTGGCATTTGGGAGACCCTATTTTGGGCATATAGCAAGTGGTAGCTCGCAGGACATTACATTGATTGAAATTTTAGATCCTGCTCTCAAATTTCCGACGGAAAAGGCCCGCTAGAGCCTACACACGATCAGATTTTCCAACAACATAATCCGAACAGACTTTTTCCATCGGAATATCCAACCGTGTGGCATAAGGGGGGGGGGGGGTGCCTGCAGCACAGAAGGTTTTTTTATCTTAACCCTTTGGCGTTGACACCTTTTGGCTCTTTAGGTAGTTTTATATGCCGGGAGGCGGTGCAGGGTTTATGGTCATGTGACTGCCATGATTGGTTGTCACGCGGGCATATGATTGGAAGGCTTTATGTTAGCATGCTGATAATTGTGCCAGGAGCATGCAAGGCATGCGCTCTCAGCTATTTTTGCAATATTGCACACAAATATGCGGCTGCTCAGCGCCAAGGCCCACCCACCGAGAGGCCACATATTTGTTTGCTGTCGGCGCCAAGAGGTTAATGCATAGAATGCATTAAGCTAACAAACCTTGAGGCTTTAGAACCACTTTAATATGTTAGTCACTGTAAAGTCCATCTAAATCTACTAGTCCATCTGATGGTGGCCATTTCTTTTCCAATTGATTTCTTCTGATATTATCATTAGCAGTGGTGGCTGGTGCTCCATTAGTCAGGGGGGGTGGCAGACAGATCTGACCACAAACATCCCCCCGTCTCTCCAGCCCGCCAGCCCAGACAAACCCTCCCCCCCATTGCTCAAGCCCACCACTGCACACCATACCCCCCCGGTCGCCAGCCTGCGCCACCCTCTGGTCCGTTCGGCCCTGCATTTAACCCATGAAGGTCACGGCTGCGGCATCGGCTTACCCCCTCTGTCTCCTCCGTGTCCCGGCCGTCGCTCCTCTTCCCAGACAATAGGCCCCAAGCCCACACTTTTTTTAAGCCAATTAGAGCCTCAGGCTTTAATCACGTGCTTCAAAAACAAAAAAACTTTGGAATTCATGTTTCAGGCACCCTGCAACATGGATTAGGGGATGGCGCCCCTGCGCCCCTAATGAGCGGCCACCACTAATCATTAGTAGTAACCGGCATGGATTATTGAAAGATCGTTCTTGCCTGACCAACCTATTGACATAAGGAGGTGAGTTGTAATCTAGGTATAGGAAGATCAGTGGACGCTGTGTATCTGGATTTCGCCAAACCATTTGATACAGTTCCCCATAAAGGTTTTAAGCATTGAGCGCTATTGGCATGATAATGTATGTACTAGGATAGAAAAATGGTTACTGGAGCACATCCAGAGGGTGGCCATAAATAGCACATCTTCTGAATGGGCTCTGCCTTGGAACCAATTTTGTACATACAGTAAAGGTTGAGGTAGAGGTTGGAATAAATCAATCTCAGTGATTGCTGATGATACAAAGCTAAGGAGGGTAATAACTGCATCAGGATATACTGTAGAATCTTTACAAGAAGACCTCAACGAGGAGATATGATCGCAATGCACAAATGTCTCAATGTTGATTCTAGCACAGGGAGAAAACTATTCTCATGCCGTGTACACACGAGCGGATTTTCCGTCGGAAAAATCTTGGATGTTTTTTTCTGACGGAATTCCGCTCAAGCTTGGCTTGCATACACACAGTCACACAAAAGTTCACTGAACTTTCTACCGTCAAGAACGCGGTGACGTACAACACTACGACGAGCCGAGAAAATTAAGTTCAATGCTTCCGAGTATGTGTCAAATTGTTTCCGAGCATGCTTAGGAATTTTGCGCGTCGGAATTGGTACAGACGATCGGAATTTCCGATCAAAACTTTTTCCGACCTTCCGATCGCATTTTGTGACCAAAAGCTCTCATCGGACTTTTGCTGGCGGAATTTCCGATTGTGTGTACGCGGCATCAGGTTGCTTAAGAAAACATATGGCCACCCAATGAAGTTAAACAAGAAGAGACTTAAAAGTATAACAAAGGGCAAAACTGTTTTTTTTTAGTTTTGGATAGGGTAGAGCGGGATTAGAACCCCTGTCAGGTTGTATTGCTGTCTGTGCCCCAGTTAAGGAGATTCACCCTCTCTATTTGTCCTGTTTACCATTATCATTGAAAGTAAAAGTAAAAGAAAACCCCATATTTTGGGTTTTCCCCAGAAAAGTAATAGAGGGGAAATCTTACAATGAGGGACACTAGTTCTGGTGACCTGGGGGTCACCAAGGGATTACATTAATTTGCAGGGACTTCCTCTCACTTCCTGTTTTGGCTACTGGACAGGAAATGAAGGGAAATCTCCCCAATGTGGTAACAGATAGTGAAAATCTGACAGGGGTTACAACCATTCCTTACTCTATCCACACGGGGTGACCACTGGATCTATATTATGCAGCCCATTGCCCAGCCCGGCTGTTGATAGCAGATCTCCCCTGGAAGAAAAAAAACAGGGAAAAATGCTATGGGACCAGAGGTCCCAGCAGGAAACCAGGTCAATACTCCTTACAATCAGGAGAAAGAACTGGTGTGCCTATACAGAAAGGACGTTTATATCAGCCAAGACTGTGCCTAGGCTGTGCTGAGTTTATTTTTTCTGCCTAGTGTTCTACCCCTGTAGGTGGCGCTATAACTTATGGTCGAGATTAGAAGATGCTGTGTCCGTTATGAACGAAAAAGAAAAACTTTTTGCCTATTCTACTTTATGTGAGGGGTTCTTTACTTTGTGTGAGGGGTTCTTTACTGTTAGAGAGGTAAGGATGTGGCACTCCCTTCCACAGTGTGTGGTGTCAGCGAGGAGTGTCGATATTTATTAAAAAAAACTTTAGATGGGCATCTTAGCAAACACAAAATAAAGGAATTTGGGAAATGGTAGCAATATAAACATAATAAAACAAAGATGGAACAGGATAGACGGGTGTCTTTATTCAACCTTACCAACTATGTAACTAGGATAGGATTAATAAATCTATAGTCGACAGCCCATTCGATTGACATGACACCCGGTTAAAATACGATCATAAATTGTCAGTCGCATTTCTGTTTCCACAATGTTATCTCATAATCTGATTGGTCAAAATACAATGGTATTCATGAACAAAGCATATCAGTGCTGCCGACTGATGCAAAACGATTGATAATATTCTGCCCCAGGCCAGTTTGATGAAATCTGATTGAAATTGAGTCTAAATCAATTGGAAGGGAAATAATTACTATTTATTTGTTGGATCATTTTGATCAACTGGCATATCAATCAAATAATAAAACTGAAGTGTATTGTATATGACCACCATAACTACATCCTGTTTACAGGTTGACAATGCTGTTGTCCAAGAGTGACTATATTGCTCCTTCATAAATACAGTGGAGAAGTAAGTGTATCCAACAATGGAAAATAAAGGGGAAAAAGCACCCCCCCCCCCCAAAAAAAAAAAACAATACTATTGCAGTCACTCCATCTAAGGATTGGTAAACTGCAGTATAGTCAATGTTTTTAGTGGGTTTAGATAAGCTTTAAAAACAAGAGCAGTGCAAGAACTGCGAGTTGATACTTTGTAGGCACAACATTTGTAAGGGTGTCAGGTAGCAGGCAGAAAATGACTCCGCTCTCCCACAGTCATATAAGAAAATTGTTAAATGGCTGTAAAGAGATATTAGAGTGTTTATAAACACTAACACCATTTACGAACAATAGTTGTATTTAGTTCAGAGTCATCCTCAGCCATACTACTCAGCCATACTACAGGTGACATATTTTAGAGCTACAGTCACTTGTCCGGGAACACATAAGGGGACGTCGCTGGAAATTACGTCTCTGTTGGGCATGAGGTTAATCTAAAACTAAAAATTCTCTCTTTTCTTCTGCAAATATTTGCATGCCGATAGGCCAGAGTTCAGTGACCTCCACAGTACATGGTGGTGCAGCCACTATTGTGTACATGGCAAATGCTGCTTATTTCCTTTCCTTACCCTGCACCGTGGGTGGTCAACACAGTATATAAACCTTTCTTTGTATATGCAGCTTGTTGATACATACAAGAAGGTATATCACATATTTGTCATAATAAAGAGATTTGTTTGGAGTGACCGTCTGCTAGGGGCCAGCCATTGCCGAGGAATGCGTATTCACAAACACAGGTAAATGATTGACATGCGGAGCCAATGTCTGCTAACATACTGAAGAAGGGACATATCAACAACAGGGCTTCTCTTAACTGCTCATATCTTGTATGTTGTGAACCGTAACTGCAGATCTAAGGAGACTGAGGAAAGCCATGACAGCCTCCAGCCACCTCCACACTAAATTGCTAATACTGTGCAGATCTGATGATGCTGACAGTGTGTGGGTTTAATAATGCTAAGACTGTGCAGGTTTGATGTTGCTAACACTATGCTTAGTGCCGGGGCAAGATCATACAGTACCCAGGGAAAAGATGCCAAATTGTGCCCCCCCCCCTTCATTATGTGCAAGCTTATGAGGAGGAGAGGGAGAGAGAGCACAGCCCACACCTCCTCCCGGCTCTCTCCTCCTCGCCTTGCTACTTCCAGAGGTGGGCTGACAGAAGCAGTAATGTTGCGGTCACTACTCCTGTCAGCCTTATAGTAGAAGGAACTTGCGGTGCCCCCCCCCCATCTCTACAATGCACGCTGCGCCTCAGAGCAATTGACCCTTCAGCCTACCCCTTGTCCCAGCCCTGACTATGCTTGATAGATATTGCCAACACTGTTCGGGTTTGATGATGCTAACACTATGCTTGATAGATATTGTCAACACTGTGCAGGTTTGATGTTGCTAACACTAAGCTTAGTGCCGGGGCAAGATCATACAGTGCCCAAGGCAAAGATGCCAAATTGTGCCCCCCCTTCAATATGTGCTAGGTCATGAGGAGGAGGGGGAGGGAGAGCACAGTCCACACCTGCTCCCGGCTCTCTCCTCCTCTCCTTGCCACTTCCAACGCTGGGCTGACAGAAGTAGTGAGGTCACTACTCCTGTCAGCCTTATAGTAGAAGGAACTTGCGCCCCCCCCCCCCATTTCTACAATACATGCCCACTCTGCCCACTGCCCACTCGTTGTCTCAGCCCCGATTATGCTTGATAGATATTGCCAACACTGTGCAGGTTTGATGTTGCTTACACTATGCTTGATAGATATTGCCAACACTATGCTTGATCAATTTTGCCAACACTATGCTTGATAGATATTGATGTTGCTCACACTATGCTTGATCAATTTTGCCAATACTATGCTTGATAGATATTGCCAACACTGCAGGTTTGATGTTGCTAGCACTGTGCTGGTTTGATTTTGCCAACACTGTGAGAGTGTGATTATACTAATACTGTGTGGGTTTGGTGTTGCTAACACTGCCCAGGATAAAAAACATTTTGCTGGCAGCACACTGGAGAGTCAAACCACTGCTCACACACACAGTGCAGTGGCCCGAATCTCTAGTAGTCCAACTCCCCCTCCCCCTGCTCCTGCTCAATTCTCCAGTAACCAGTTATCAGTGTTCATGCTCCCTGAGCAGTCCTGTTTTGAACTGTGTCCAGGGGTCACATTGGCCTGCTGGAGACCTGGACCACTGTGTTTTTGAGAGCAGTGGTCCGACTCTTCAATGTGCTGCCAGCACATAGTATATAAAAAATATTTAAACACGCAAGCATATTTATTACTGTGTATGTAGCCTGAATGCATCACCATAATAAACATAAATGGTTCAAGTGGGCTTTAAGCATTGGGTTAAGCTTTAGCATTTAAGAGAATCTGAATTGAGAGAAATTTGGAGGCTGCCATTGCTGACACATCTTCTGAAAATGCTGGCTGTCTGGCTGTCTGGCCATCTCTATCTGTAACCCAAAGTACTGAAGAAAAAGGATTAGCATAACAACCAGGCCACTAACATTACAGTGCCTTGAAAAAATATTCATACCCCTTGAAATTTTCCACTTTGCTACAATGTAAAGTAGTGAGTGTACAGCTTGTATAACAGTGTAAATTTGCTGTACTCTCAAAATAACTCAACACACAGCCATTAATGTCTAAACCGCTGGCAACAAAAGTGAGTACACCCCTAAGTGAAAATTTCCAAATTGGGCCCAAAGTGTCAATATTTTGCGTGGCCACCATTATTTTCCAGCACTGCCTTAACCTTCTTGGGCATGGAGTTCACCAGAGCTTCACAGGTTGCCAATGAAGTCCTCTTCCACTACTCCATGACAACATCACAGAGCTGGTGGATGTTAGAGACCTTGCGCTCCTCCACCTTCTATTTGAGGATGCCCCACAGATGCTAAATAGGGTTTAGGTCTGGAAACATGCTTGGCCAGTCCATCACCTTTACGCTCAGCTTCTTTAGCAAGGCAGTGGTCATCTTGGAGGTGTGTTTGGGGTCGTTATGTTGGAATACTGCCCTGCGGCCCAGTCTCCAAAGGGATGGGATCATGATCATCTTCAGTATGTCACAGTACATGTTGGCATTCATGGTTCCCTCAATGAACTGTAGCTCCCCAGTGCCGGCAGCACTCATGCAGCCCCAGACCATGACACCCCCACTACCATGCTTGACTGTAGGCAAGACACACTTGTCTTTGTACTCCTCACCTGGTTGCCGCCACACACGCTTGACACCTTCTGAACCAAATAAGTTTATCTTGGTCTCATCAGACTACAGGACATGGGTACAGTAATCCATGTCCTTAGTCTGCTTGTCTTCAGCAAACTGTTTGCAGGCTTTCTTGTGCATCATCTTTAGAAGATGCTTCCTTCTGGGACGTCAGCCATGCAGACAAATTTTATGCAGTGTGTGGCATATGGTCTGAGCACTAACAGGCTGATTCCCCCCCCCCCACCCCTTCAACCTCTGCAGAGCAATGCTGGCAGCACTCGTACATCTATTTCCCAAAGACAACCTCTGGATATGACGCTGAGCATGTGCACTCAACTTCTTTGGTTGACCATGGCAAGGCCTGTTCTGAGTGGAACCTGTCCTGCTAAAACGGCTGTATGGTCTTGGCTACTATGCTGCAGCTCAGTTTCAGGGTCTTGGCAATCTTCTTTTAGCCTAGGCCGTCTTTATGTAGAGCAACAATTCATTTTTTTTTAGATCTTCAGATAGTTCTTTGCCATGAGGTGCCATGTTGAACTTCCACTGACCAGTATGAGAGAGTGAGAGCAAAAACACCACATTTAACACACCTGCTCCCTATTCACACCTGAGACCTTGTAACACTAACGAGTCACATGACACCGGGGAAAGAAAATGGCTAATTGGGCCCAATTTGGAAATTTTCACTTAGGGGTGTACTCACCTTTGTTGCCAGCGGTTTAGACATTAATGGCTGTGTGTTGATTTATTTTGAGGGGACAGTAAATTTACACTGTATACAAGCTGCACACTCACTACATTGTAGCAAAGTGTAATTTTTTCAGTGTTGTTACATGAAAAGATAGAATAAAATATTTACAAGAATGTGAGGGGTGTACTCACTTTTGTGAGATACTGTATATATATATATATATATATATATATATATATATATATATATATATATATATAATGTGCAGCGCTAATCATAAAATAAAAAAAAAAGTGATACAATATATGTAAAAACTTCAAAGTGTTGTGCGTTACACACGACCACTAATATATATAATAAATGATTCTGCAGAAAGTAGAACATGCTTAAAGAGGAACTGCAGTCTGCTCACATAATTTGTAATAAAAACATCTTTGCCATTCTGAAGCTTCCCTCCAACCACTTTGCATATTATTTTATATATACTGTGATTCTGTACTTGCCAAATATGCTGCAGAAATCTCCCTCCACGGAGTCTGGCTGCAACAATTTAAACTGTGGGCTACTGAAGCTGCTGCCTGATCACTTCCTGGATTTACACAGACACACATAGGCACACCTCCAGCTCTGCAGCTCTGATTGCCCCTCTTAGGACTCACCCTCCCTCCCTTCCTGGCAAACTCTCAGTGAGAGAAAGAGCTGTGCATGACGTCATAAGTCTAGGCTTATTACCAGACAAGAAACAGGAAGTGGGCTGTATAAGGTATTTACTGGCAGGAAAAAAATGTTTTACTATCCAAAGTTAAAACAACAAGGGCAGAAGATTTAATAGATGGAAAGATGAAAAATGAAAAAAAAAAAAAAAAAGTTCCGCTTTAAACATAATACAGACAGAAAGCTATACATACAGTATACAATGTGGTATAAAAGTGATAACCACTTCTCAATTAATGAGCCGTCAATTTGGTGAACTTGGAGATCCACAAATAATGTGCGATATCAAGAACAAGTCCTTAAAGAGGAGTATCCCTAAAAAAAAAAGTCAGCAGCTACAAATACTGCAGCTATTGACTTTTAATAATCGGACAATTATCTATTCCAGGGTCCAGCGATGCGGGGGGTCGAAGCTCCACTGGTCGCCCCCTCCGCTCGGCGGCGCCAGCATTGCACCTGTGGGCACCCGGCTGTGGCTTCACAGCTGGGCACCCACCGCGCATGCGCGAGCGGCGCCGTGCGCCGTGATTGGCCGCGCAGTCATCTGGGACCTGTCACGTGTCCCAGATGACTGACAGGAGGGAGGGGGCAGAGCTGAGCCCTTCCTGCACCGAGGGGAAGTGATGTCACTTAGCCCGGGCACTGAAGGAGGCAGACTACGAGGTTCCCCCTAGCAACAGGCATTTAGAGGTGAGTAAAAAATTTTTTTTTTCCAATTATTTTTTTTTTATTTTTTTTTTAGGAATTTTAAGCATTTTTTTTTTTTTTTTTTAGGGGGAAACACCACTTTAAAGAGGAAGTAAACCCTGATAGGTTTTACTTCCTCTTCTTTCAACATGCATAGTAAAAGTATAATGGGCTAGTATGCATCGCATATGTGCCACTTACCTGCAAACGAAGCCCACAATGTCCACACTGGTGGCCGCACACATCTTCACCCCTCTTCCTTCTGGGGCCGTGGACTCCGACTCTGTGACTGGCCGGAGTCACGTGACGTCAGTCCCGTGCATGCCCGCCGGAGCCACCAGTCACGAACCCCTTAGAAAAGGCACGATCGTGCCCTTTCTTCAGTGTGCATGCGCCGATAACGATGGCGTTGGCGAAAGCGTATAGGGTAAATATCGCCTAAACGTGCAGGTTTCTATTTCTGTTATAAAAAAACTTGCAGGTTTAGGAGATATTTCCAGTACTTACAGGCAAGCCTTATTACAGACTTACCTGTAGGTACAAGTGGTGTAACAGGGTTTACAACTACTTTAAGCCACACTGCTGCATTAAGAAACAAATCTCAAACCATAAGTGCAGCGATACCACCACTACGCACACTAAAACCTATTCATTTGCACACACTAGAAATGCTGAACTCATGGTTGGAACATAGTCCTATATCATATTATTTGAAGTTATCCACTGCCTTGAGGGTGAGGTCAAATGGGCTCTTTTTGCAATGTTTTATCTCCTTTTTGTTAAAAGAATGTTATTTATAATGCATAAGATCCGCCAATGCTGTTGTCTGACCTCTCGTGTCAGAGAGATCATTTCACAATATGTAACATGCTCCAGAGAAACTATTAAACATTATTAAATGTGTTCAACAGTAGATGTTTAACACAAATGGTGACCCACTGACCTTGCCCATAAGCAGACCTAGAGCCACGGTTGAGCCTCAGTGATAATAACTGGAAGGGTAGAGAAGTTTAGGCGGAAAAGTATTTTGGATTTAATGAGACTGGTCGTGTTGAAGAGTCTATGTCAGGTCATGTTTGTATAGTTTGGGAACCTCACTTTTCACCCCAAGGGAACCCTTGAAATAATTTTCAAGTCTCAGGAAATCCCTGGTAAAATGTACTCACCAGGGGTCAGTAGAAAGAATGCCCCTTGCATTGGTAGCTAGTGGGAAGAATGCTCCTTACAGTGGTGGCCAGTGGAAAGATTGCTCCTTACATTGGTGGTCAGTGGGAAGAATGCTCCTTACAGTGGTGGCCAGTGGGAAGATTGCTCCTTACATTGGTGGTCAGTGAGAAGAATGTCCTTTACATTGGTGGTCAGTGGGAAGAATGTCCCTTACAATGGTAGCCAATGGGAAGAATGTCCCTTACAATGGTAGCCACTGGGAAGAATGTCCCTTACAATGGTAGCCAGTGGGAAGAATGTCCCTTACAATGGTAGCCAGTGGAAGTAATGCTCCTTGCATCGGTGGCCAGGGGGAAGAATGCCCCTTACAGTGGTGGTCAGTGGGAAGAATGCCCCTTGCATTGGTAGCCAGTGGGAAGAATGCCCCTTACAATGGTAGCCAGTGGGAAGAATGCTCCCTACATTGGTAGCCAGTGGAAAGAACGTCCCCTACATTGATGGTCAGTGGGAAGAATGCTCTTTACGTTGGTGGTCAGTGGGAAGAATGTCCTTTACATTGGTGGTCAGTGGGAAGAATGTCCCTTACATTGGTAGCCAGTGGGAAGAATGCCCCTTACAATGGTAGCCAGTGGGAAGAATGCTCCTTGCATTGGTTGCCAGGGGGAAGAATGCCCCTTGCATTGGTGGTCAGTGGGAAGAATGATCCTTGCATTGGTAACCAGTGGGAAGAACGCCCCTTACATTGGTGGTCAGCGAGAAGAATGCCCCTTCACCCCCACACTGTTGGTAAAAATACCACCCTTAAGGACAGTTAAAAAGATCATTGGTGCTATGCAGTTGCCTCTGCTATGTAGCATTGGACCCTGGCATCATCAAATTGGAAGTCAATCAACCACAGCTCAATAAACCCCTAGCAAACTCTGAGGAAACCCTGGTTAAAAAATGGCTTTACTAGAGGGATTCTCTTTGAGACAATAGGTGGCTGGAGTGGCCTTATTGTGTATGAAAAGCTATTTTCATACACTTTTCAAGTCTCAGGAAATCCCTGGTAAAATGTACTCACCAGGGGTCAGTAGAAAGAATGCCCCTTGCATTGGTAGCTAGTGGGAAGAATGCTCCTTACAGTGGTGGCCAGTGGAAAGATTGCTCCTTACATTGGTGGTCAGTGGGAAGAATGCTCCTTACAGTGGTGGCCAGTGGGAAGATTGCTCCTTACATTGGTGGTCAGTGAGAAGAATGTCCTTTACATTGGTGGTCAGTGGGAAGAATGTCCCTTACAATGGTAGCCAATGTGAAGAATGTCCCTTACAATGGTAGCCACTGGGAAGAATGTCCCTTACAATGGTAGCCAGTGGGAAGAATATCCCTTACAATGGTAGCCAGTGGAAGTAATGCTCCTTGCATCGGTGGCCAGGGGGAAGAATGCCCCTTACAGTGGTGGTCAGTGGGAAGAATGCCCCTTGCATTGGTAGCCAGTTGGAAGAATGCCCCTTACAATGGTAGCCAGTGGGAAGAATGCTCCCTACATTGGTAGCCAGTGGAAAGAACGTCCCCTACATTGATGGTCAGTGGGAAGAATGCTCTTTACGTTGGTGGTCAGTGGGAAGAATGTCCTTTACATTGGTGGTCAGTGGGAAGAATGTCCCTTACATTGGTGGTCAGTGGGAAGAATGTCCCTTACATTGGTAGCCAGTGGGAAGAATGCCCCTTACAATGGTAGCCAGTGGGAAGAATGCTCCTTGCATTGGTTGCCAGGGGGAAGAATGCCCCTTGCATTGGTGGTCAGTGGGAAGAATGATCCTTGCATTGGTAACCAGTGGGAAGAACGCCCCTTACATTGGTGGTCAGCGAGAAGAATGCCCCTTCACCCCCACACTGTTGGTAAAAATACCACCCTTAAGGACAGTTAAAAAGATCATTGGTGCTATGCAGTTGCCTCTGCTATGTAGCATTGGACCCTGGCATCATCAAATTGGAAGTCAATCAACCACAGCTCAATAAACCCCTAGCAAACTCTGAGGAAACCCTGGTTAAAAAATGGCTTTACTAGAGGGATTCTCTTTGAGACAATAGGTGGCTGGAGTGGCCTTATTGTGTATGAAAAGCTATTTTTTTTTTTTTTAGTGGTGATAGATAGAACTCCTTGTCAGGTTTATATTGCTGTCCATGTCCCCACTGGGGAGATTTATTCTTTCTATTTGTGAAAGAACATCCCAAATTATAAGTTGTCATCAGAAAAGGAGTAAAAAGAAAATCTTCCAATAGGGACAAAAAGTTAACAGATTTTCTCTCACTTCCTATTATGTCTACAGGACAGGAAGTGAAGGTAAATCCCCCAAAACCCTTCCATAATCTTTCCTAATTGAAGAAAAAAATGTTTTTGGCTTTACGTATTACTTGGTTTTGATATGGGTTCCTTTTACACATTAAACCTGGCCTGCATTTCTCACTTTCAGCTCCAACTATTTTTGAGTTTTTTTTTTTTTTTTTGGGGGGGTTGTGGCCAACTGGACCACCCACAGCTCCTATTTTCTGCTGAGTCTGTGTCAAACTTTGAGCAGTGTATAGCCTGGTTTACACTCTTGGGCAGTGGCGGCCGCTCCATTGGGGCCCCTAATCTCAATGCAGGGCGCCGGATGCATGGATTTCAATGTGTTTTTTTTTCTCCGAAGCACATGATTAGAGGCTGAGGCTTCAAGAAGGTTGGGCTCCTTAGTTGTGTGACATTAGCGAATTAATATTCGCTTATGTCTTTCTGCTTCTCCTCCCGTCCAATCAGGTCTCAGGACCTGCTTCCTGTTCAGCCTAGAGGAGAAGCAACAGCCCAGGCTCCTCTCTCTAAAAGATGCGGGCCAAGTGCAGTGAGGAGAAAACTGTGTAGGAGAAGTGGATGGAAGGCACGTGATCAACCGCTTGTGTCAAATTCATACAGTTTATTCATGTATAGTGGAATACTTACATTGAATTAAAATACCAATAAAATATATATATATATATTTATTGGTATTTTAATTCAATGTATGTATTCCCCTATACATAAATAAACTGTATGAATTTGACACAAGCTGTTCATCACGTGCCTTCCATCCACTTCTCCTACACAGTTTTCTCCAGACCACCCCTGGTCAGTCTAGGCAGCAGGACACGCATGATCATTTTCTCCAGTCTTATTGGTTAGAATAGCACTACAACTTCACAACAACAACGCCTTCACCAGCGCAGGACCAATTTTTTTTCTTCTTAATTTTGCAGTGAGGAGCAGCAGGTGAAGGGGAGGAGGGTCAGAAACAGCCTCTTCCAGCTTCCAGGAGCCCTACCCCAGATCCAGCACCAACACCACCACCTCGTCATCATTGTCCTAAGGTAAGGCCATGGATCGCCACCCTCCCGTCCAACCCGTTTGGGGGGGGGTTAGTGCAAGTAAGGGGGCCAGGTTTGTTTGCCCCCCCCCCCCCCCAAATATTGAGCACCAGCAGCCACTGCTTTTGGGTGTGCATAGGTCAGACTGGTTTGCATTTTAGCCAATGTAGACTGATGTACAGGCAAAGTATATGTGAAAGCAAATGTTAAAGCAAGTAAACTGAGGACAGTAAACATAATGTAAAAACATCTAAAGCCCTAGTACCCAACCTGGCTGTGGCTCAGGGTCCGGTTATAGCAAAGATTTCTAGCAGTAATTTGTGTCCAATCTATGACTGTCTCCTGAAGCATGTCTCCTGTCTCCCAACAACTCCTACAGCATGCTCACAGCCTCTGAAAATCTCTTTCAGCATGTTCACGGTCTATGAAAGTCTCTTGCATGTCTGCAGTGTCTGACCATCTCCTGTATCATGTCCTCAGTCTCTGACCATCTCCTGTATCATGTCTGCAGTCTCTGGTCATCTCCTGTATCATGTCTAAAGTCTCTGGTCATCTCCTGTATCGTGTCTAAAGTCTCTGGCCATCTCTTGTATCATGTCCCCAGTCTCTGACCATCTCCTGTATCATGTCCACAATCTCTAACCATCTCCTGTATCATGTCTAAAGTCTCTGGCCATCTCCTGTATCATGTCCTCAGTCTCTGGCCATCTCCTGTATCATGTCTGCAGTCTCTGGTCATCTCCTGTATCATGTCTAAAGTCTCTGGTCATCTCCTGTATCGTGTCTAAAGTCTCTGGCCATCTCTTGTATCATGTCCCCAGTCTCTGACCATCTCTTGTATCATGTCCACAATCTCTAACAATCTCCTGTATCATGTCTAAAGTCTCTGGCCATCTCCTGTATCATGTCCTCAGTCTCTGACCATCTCCTGTATCATGTCCAAAGTCTCTGGCCATCTCCTGTATCATGTCCTCAGTCTCTGG
Organism: Lithobates sylvaticus; assembly: GCA_028564925.1. Lineage (NCBI taxonomy): Eukaryota > Metazoa > Chordata > Amphibia > Anura > Ranidae > Lithobates > Lithobates sylvaticus. The sequence goes on from CM053033.1 coordinate 115,511,706, forward strand.
CCATCTCCTGTATCATGTCCTCAGTCTCTGACCATCTCATGTATTATGTCCAAAGTCTCTGACCATCTCCTGTATTATGTCCTCAGTCTCTGACCATCTCCTGTATCATGTCCACAGTCTCTGACCATCTCCTGTATCATGTCCACAGTCTCTGACCATCTCCTGTATCATGTCCACAGTCTCTGACCATCTCCTGTATCATGTCCACAATCTCTGACCATCTCCTGTATCATGTCCACAATCTCTGACCATGTCCACAGTCTCTTGTATCATGCCCATAGTCGTTGACTATATCATGTTGTGTCTCCCCTGTCCCTGACACTGAATATTCACTGAATTATATGAGCAGCCCTTTGGTGATGGTGGGGGCCACATTTAAGGCTCCTCATATCAAGAAAGTTGACCACCACTGATCTAAAGTGAAGCAAAAAATACTGTTTATGAGTTTAAAAAACACTTTTGTTCCTATGTATACAAAGCCATACTCCACATGGTGTTTACTATACTTTGAATAAAATTATCCTTTTAGGTTTACTCGCACACGAAATAGTAGAGCCTTTTAGTGTAGACATCAGCTGCAGTCACACCGAGGCTCTCTTGGATCATCAACATATCTGCCTGTGAATGTGAATTGTAACTCTGTGCTGTCTAATGTAAAATTCCTATATGTTATTGGTAATACATTCTAGAGCTGGCTGAGGAATGAGAACATACATCTCTGTCTGTACACTGGGGGCAGGACGTCTGCCTCTGCTGCTCTATCGCTGCAGCAATCTGGCTAAATAGTAGCTCGGCATTTGCCCGGCGACACAAATAGCGCAGTACATAAATAATAAAATGAGCTTGAATTTTCCGCACTGGCTTTAGTCGTTGTAGATGTGCTGCTCCACAGTTGAAAATTGCAAAAAAGATTTGTTCGCTATTTTAAATTTGTTGGCGATTTTACACCTCTTAAGGCAACCCTGTTGCCTTCAGTCCGCTGGGAAATTTGCTCTTCCAGGAATGTGCCTATAATAATGCCTGAAATAACAAAATAATAAATATCAGATCCTCAGGGATGGAGTCTAGTATAGATTTTAAGGGGGAAACCTACTCCCCCTTTTTTTTGTTTGGGCTTCCCCATCTAGGATAAGAATCTGATATGGATGTTGAAGGAAATCCTGGATGCTTTTCAGCGGCCTGAAAATGTCATTTAGCGTCAATTTTAATAGTATTTTTTTCTTTGTAAATGTCACGTTTGCTTTAGTGCATTGCATTGTTCAGATAAGCCATTTCATGTGCATGTTTAAGGCATCCACCAAGCATGTTTTTTAAAGGAATTGTTTATGGTATATTTAATGGTACTTTTAAAAAGAGCTGCTTCCAATAGTCTTTTTAAACATTTTTTTTTTTTTTTTTGCCATCCATTCAGTTCTTTATATATGTCCTTTTTTCCCTAAAGCTTGCAGACTAGCCAGATAAAATTTACAAGATTCAGCTCCCATAGACTTTAGTGGGGTTCGCTGCTATATTTAGGGATCTTGACTCTTTTCAATCGTTTGGCGAATGTCCAGCATAGGGAACTTTGCTTGGTCTGCTCAAGACTAGTTGTATTTAGAGAAATTCTACTTATCCTGGAGTTCAGATTTAAAGTAAACACTGGCAATAAAATCAATTTTTTTTTTTTTAAAGCCACAGCTTTTATTTAAATATTATCTGGTGATGCTGCCATGAAGGTCCTTGTTCAGGCACTTCCTGTTATATGGTGACAACTCTCTCTCTCCCCCTCTCTCTCCCCCCTCTCTCCCCCCTCTCTCTCTCCTCTCTCTCTCCCTCTCTCCCTCTCTCTCTCTCTCTCTCTCTCTCTCTCTCCCTCCCTCTCCATCTCCCAGTTGTGCCCACCAGTGGTGGCTGGTGCTCCATCGGTTGCAATCTCTCTTAGCTTGGGCCGTCGGCAGCTTCCCCCCTCCGTATCCCAGCCTCCTTGTTTCCCCTCTCCATCTTGAAGCCTACCCTGGCAGGAGATGGGTGCAGCGGGCACAGCATGCAGGCATTCCCAGCTCTGTAGCTCCAGCTGGAGGGAGATGACAGCCTATCCTCCATGGCGGCTGGTGGGTCAGGCTTCCCCTGCGTGACGTCTCCTCCCTCCTCGGTGACTGCGGCGGAATGCTTCTCCTTTCGACCAATCGGGAAAGGAGTCCTGATTGGCCAGGAGGAGAATAAGCGTGAAATTAGTGAATATTCATTCGCTATTGTCTCACAATTGGGTGGGCTCAGGGTGCAGTGCTCTGCGCCCCGAGCCCCCCTTTATTGAAGCCTATTAGAGCCTCTAACTCTAATCACGTGCTTAAAAAAAAAATCTCCCATTGTAATCCATGTGTGTGGCACCCTGCACGTAGATTAGGGGGCCGGACGCATGAATGGGGGGGGGCAGCGCCCCTGCGCCCCTAATGGATGGGCCACCACTGGTGCCCACCTTGTCAAAGGGGCTTCGGGTGGAGACGGCAAGTGGCCCCCTGCTGTCACCATCAGTAAACCCACCCTAAGGCTGGCCGTACATTAACCACTTCAAGACCAGGTCTTTTCCTGACATTTGTTGCTAGAAAATTCTGTATTTCTTTCTAGAAAATTACTTAGAACCCCCAAACATTATATATATATATATATATATATATATATATATATATATATATATATATATATATCTTTTTTAGCAGAGACAATAGAGAATAAAATGGCGGTCATTGTAATATTTCATGTCACGCTGTATTTCCGCAGCGGTCTTTCAAATGCTATTTTTTGGAAAAAATACACTTAAATTGTAAAAACAAAACAAAAAAAACAGTAAAGTTAGCTCAATTTTTGGTATAATGGCAAGTGGTTTCAACAATTTCCTTTTAGATTTACCTTCAACTATGTAGTACAAGGGCATCCCTGATTGCATACACATTGAAGTGTTTAGGATTTACCTCATATTATATGGTTTTGGTAAATGTAAGTGAAAATTGTACAAGAAAATTGTATAATGTATATCCAGCCTAAGAAATGGCATGCAGACATTTCTAGAATGCATGTAGACAGCAGCAATGAGACGTAATAAGGGATAAAAACAAATAAAAAAAAAAAACACTAAAAAAATTAATTTTATTTTTAGCAAACTCATTCATTGAGGGTCTATATCCACATTAAGGCATCTGTGTTCCACCTGTATCGATCATGGCTTTGAGTGCACCATGGTATAGGCGGCACTCAATGAGAAGGTGGTGTGAGAGCAGACAGTAAATGGACAGCGTGTAAATACATTAGGCTTCTGCAGAGCTCTAATCAATACCAGTGAAAGCCTCACTGCTTAAACAGCGCTCACACCAGAGAAGCGTCCCCGTGGATGCGTCACCCTGTCACTGTAAATGTACATTACACAGTGTGTGCTCTGGAGGAATGCACACTGCACTTTTATTACGCCAACACTTGACAGCCATTATCATATATATTTATCATGCTGGAAGAAATACATAGCTTGCTCATTATGTTACTGAGCCTACAAATATATTTTAAAGCCCGAATGAAGAATTCAGAGACATTTATAGTTGTCATCTTTTAGGGCTCGTTCTGATGTGTGATAGCTCTTGCTGCTCCTCTGAAAAGTGAGCCGTGGTGGATCGCTTTTCAAAGGTCGCATGACAGGTGGTGAGAAGGCGATATGTTGCGGTGACCCATACACTTAAATGGGTCACTTTCAGCAGGGGTACTGCCTTCTGAATAGAACATGTGGTTTCATTTTTTGCTGCATGCCCTTCTTTAAGTGGGAAGATGGGGGGGGGTCAGTAAAACCTCGGCGCAACCGCCTGCTTTTACTGCTCTCTGACCACCCCTACCAAGATTAAATCTACCATATACATTATACAATGTCCTTTTCCAATGGTACCCTATAGGCCAACCAACAGAGCCACAGTTCTTTCATGGCCATCTAAGATTAGTGATGATCCAACAAAAATTCACTTGGTGGGTTGCCCTGTTTATTACCTTCATTCCAACATCCCTCAAGCAAGAAAATGAAGGAGCCAAGCAAAAAAGTGTTGGCCAAACAGCAGCTGCATTTAATCAGATGCAAGAGCTGTTTGGATCTTCTGACAGCTGTGGGGCTGAACAAGAGTAATGTTGACATGTATGGCCAGTAGACATGTGCAGTTCAAAAAGACATGGATAAGCGAGTTTGGGGTGGAGGAACTTGACTGGCCTGCACAAAGTCCTGACCTCAACCCCGATAGAACACCTTTGGGATGAATTAGAGCGGAGACTGCAAGCCAGGTCTTCTCTCCAACATCAGTGCCTGACCTCACTAATGCGCTTTTGGAAGAATGGTCAAACATTCCCATAGACACACTCCTAAACTTGTGGATAGCTGCAAAGGGTGGGCCAACTCAATATTGAACCCTACGGACTAAGACTGGGATGCCATTAAAGTCCATGTGTAAAGGCAGGCGTCCCAATACTTTTAGTAATATAGTGTGTTTTAGGAGACAGAAAAAGGATGCCAGCTTGGGATAGAATGGTAATCTTAGATTGTAAGCTCTAAGGAGCAGGGCCCTCTGATTCCTACTGTATTAAAGTGTATTGTATTTGTACTGTCTACCCTCAAGTTGTAAAGCATTATGTAAACTTTTGGCGCTATATAAATCATGAATAATAATAATAATAATCAGGCTCCTCTCTGAAGGATAACACAGACCTTTCTCCTTTTTTCAGTTTTCATACACGAGGCTCTGAATGTTAGAGTGAGCTGCTGCAGTGCATCATGGGTGAAGGCTTAATAGGGCCATTAACACTAGACAGCAGTAAGCACATATAGTATTGTTTATTGTCAGATAACATCGCAGCGACAAAACAAAATGAATTTTCTTGGCATGGAGGCGAAAAATCTTCACTGGAGATAAGGAAAACCAATAATACGGCGGCAGTCGGCTTTTTTTTTTAATTTTTATTTTTTTAATTCCTGCAGGAGTGGTTGTTTTTTTAAGATGTTCATGTGATGGATCAATGGTTATCACTACACCTCAAATACGGGAGTTAAAGCCAAATTATTCCCGCTGTCACCACCAGTCCCTTTATTCCAAGAGCAGAATTTTGTCCCTGTAATGTCCCTAATTGAACGACTCAATAAAATCCCATCTATCCCCTTCATTTCCTGCCATTTATTAATATTACCATGACTTTTATGTTGTCACTGAAACCTCAAATTATTACAATTCAATTTGGCAAACATAACATAATGTAGCATTGCGTGGTAATCTGAGGGGGTGGCAGGATCGGCGCTATTTAAAAGCATGTGACAGATTTTCTTCAGGTATTTTATTATTAAAACTGGTATTTATTAAAGCCAAAAGCAAACATTTATTGTATTGCAGCTTACCAACTCTTATGCCGCGTACACATGATTGGAAATTCAGTCAGCAAAAGACCGATGAGAGCTTTTAGTCGTAAAATGCGACCGTGTGTATGCTCCATCTGACTTTTGCTGGCCAAATTCCAGCCAGCAAAAGATTGAGAGCATGTTCTCAATTTTTCGGTCGGAAATTCCGATCGTCTGTAGCAATTCCGACGCACAAAATTTCTACGCATGCTCAGAAACAGTGCGACGCATGTTAGGATCTGTTTTTTCCGGCTCATCGTAGTGTTGTACGTCACCGCGTTCTTGACGGTCGAAAGTTCAGCAAACTTTTGTGTGACCGTGTGTATGCAAGCCAAGCTTGAGCGGAATTCTGTCCGAAAAAACATCCAAGATTTTTCTGACGGAAAATCCGCTCGTGTGTACGCGCCATTAGATGTGATGGCTGCATTCGTTTTTTTTTTTTTTAGGCTTTCTTTCTTCTATTTTCATCTGGTGATCCAGTCAGCATGTCTGTTTTTCAAAAGCACAAACTCTCCAGCAGAATATAGCAGTTTACATGGATGCAATATACCAATTAATAGACATGTGCAATTTGTTTCTAATTAGTTTTATAACGGATTTTGACAAATTTGTTGTTTCGGAAATATCTGAATGAACAAAAACCTTTTTTCAGAATATACGTAAATTCGAAATTCTGAAAATTTGAAAATCTGAAATAATAACTATTAATAACTATTAAATTATAGGTATTGGAATTTCCTTTCAAATTTGCCTGTTTGTGAACGTAACAAATGTATCCAAAGTTACGAATTATCCAAAATAACGAATCTAAACAAATGGAATGTAACAAATTAATAATAATAAATAACAATAATGTTTTTTTATTATTAATAATTTGTTTGGTTCCATTTGTTTAAATGTGACATTCATTATTTCAGATAAATTTGTATTCGTTACATTCACTAACAGCCAAATTTGAAAGGAATTTCCAATACCTCTAATTTAATAGTTGTTTATTATTTTTTAGTTAGTTATCATTTAGAATTTTCATATTTTCGTTCTTTCAAATTTTCTTTCTTATTTTTAAATTGCGATCATAACGAATGCCCCGAAAAATGAAAAAAACAAAACAAATGAAATTAAAGCGAAAATGTTTTTCGGCAGTGCACATGTCTACCAATTAATCACTTCAGCTATGGAAGATTTTTACCCCCTTAGTGACCAGGCCATTTTTTTTGCTATTAGGCACTGCTCTACTTTAACTAGCGATTGTGCGGTCATGCAACACTGTATGCAAATTACATTTACAGTATATCATTTTTTTTTACACAAATACAGCTTTCTTTTAGTGGTATTTGATCCCCACTGCCTTTTTTTTTTTTTTGCGATATTAGTGTTGATGGGGGAAGTAAATGATTTGTTTTCATTCAATCCCTGTCTGTAGGAAAGAAAATTGCATTATCTGTGGCCTGCCTTAGTTGTCAGAATCCAGCATGGAACATTATAGGTGGAAGGAAGGAGGGCTGGAAGGCAGTGTTTTCGGGAAATGTGCAGCATGGTATAGAGTTGGTGCCTAATGGACTGTGTAATGCAGACGGGCTAATTCATAGTGACGGGGCCTCGTTAGGTCTTTACAGTATAACTTCTAACGAGCCAGCGAAAGCCTTTAATAGCCAGCAATGTATTCTTTGGTTCACTGAAAGTCCTTCTTGATCTGTGCTGCCCTACAGTAATTAACTGAAAATAGACGTCATTTTCACACACGTCGGTTTATAATGCGAACGGACATCTAAGGTTGTATGGCACTGAATGCAAGGAAGAAACATCTTAATCACCCCCCCCCCCCCCATTCCGTCTGCTTAAAGACCACCCTTATACAGCACTTGCATGACACATTGAATATTGAATGAGATGTGTGCCTTGTGCTGGCCAGTGCTCTGGTCCAGGGCCAGGACAATAGGTGGGCAGGAGGGGCGGCCCTGGGCACTGTGGTATCATGTGAACTGGGGGGGGGCACTGTGAGGAGTTTGAAGGAGGCGATTTGTGTTTAGAGGAGGAATTTGGGGGGCAGCAGGGATAAGAATTGTTTTGGGAGGGGACATTTGGGTGTGTGTGCTAGGAGTCATGATTTGTGGGGAAATGTGTTGGGAGGGGGATGGGAGAAGAGGATTTGTGCTAGAAAAAGTAATATGGTAGAGGAAGGGATTTGTGCTAGGAGGAGAATTTTTTTTTTTTGGGGGGGGGGATTTGCGCTAGTAGGGATTATTGGGGGGTGTTGGTGCTAGGAGGAGGAATTTGTTCTGGGTGGGGGATTTGGATTGTGGGAGGAGGGAATGTGCACTCGAGAGGGGAAAATTTGAGGGGTGGAGAATTTGTGCTAGTAGGGACAATTTATTATTATTTTTTTTTGGGGGGGTTGGGGATAGAGAGTGTGGTGTCGGCAAAGTTTGGGTCCCAAACTGCTGCCTCCCCCTTCCCCACCTAGTTATGGATGCCTCTCCTTTACCTTGTGGGTGCTAAGGAGGCACCCATCTGTGTACTCCCAACCAGTATTGTGTGTCCATAGACAAGCTTTCCAGAAATCTGATTGATGGAAGCTGGAGCCGATCGAACTGCTACAAGAAAAGTTCAGGGAGCAGGGGCGATCCCACAGTGGTCAGCAGCAACAAGGACAACAGGTAAGTATTTGGGGACAGCACATGTACTAGAGAGTTTTATACCTCAAAGGGTTAGTTCACCTCTTCAGAAAACATAAGAATGTGAACTCTAACCCCCTACACCCCCTCATCTCCCTAGTCCCCGCTGCACTTACCTCTGTTGGTGATGAGCCGTTAGTGCCGATGCAGAGGATGTAGCAGTCCAGGAAATCCCCCACTCCTCTTCCCTTCTGGGGCAGATCAAGGCAATTCCGATTAGTCAAAGTGATCACATGCTGGCACTGACCAATCAGAATCATTTTGATCTGTCCCAGAAGCCCTAGAGGAAGAAAAGGGAAGAAAATTGGAGATTTCAAATCCCCAGACTGCTACACTGGCTTTGTGGACACGGACAGCTCATCACCCACAGAGGTGGGGCAAGGGCTGGGGAGGGGAAATGGGATTAATTCACCTTTTTATTTTTTTCTGAAAAGGTGAACTAACCTTTTAATGCTGTGAATAGATCATGGTAAAAAAAATTCTTTAGTACTACTTTAATTGTTAAAAAAAAAAAAATAATAATTTTTCATTACAAGTGTTGTAATTAAAATGTGCATGCGCATGCAGAATTAGCACTTTAACATGATAAGTATCCTCTCGCCCCCGTCCCTGTGTGTGAGTATTTCATGGCTTGCTCCGATCTGCAATGTAGGATTCCTGCCTAAGCTTGTGTATGGATTCTCCTGTGGGTGGGGAGAGGAATCCTAGCTAATGTTTGCTGCACGCTCTACATGCATCATAACAACACGGTTGCTTGGTAATGAGAAGTCGGATTAGGAGGAGGCCGGCTGACACAGTTTAAAAGAAATATATATCTGTCTTCAGCTTACAAGTTTTCGTTTTCAGTTGTCCCCTATTTTTACTGGAGAAAACAAAGACATCATCATAAAACACAATCACAACATGGAGTATAATGTATGACGTTCCCTCTGGAAATGGAATTTATAGGGGGGCCGCTGTCACTGGTTTTATTGCAGATAAAGAGTCCTCAGCCCCTACAAAAAGCCCCATTGGATCTAGCGGAATCAGACTGATTGACAATACGGCTCGCTGTACAACCATTGGACACCATGGAAGATAAAGTGTCCAACCACCCGGCTTAGCAACAGCAGGACAGTTCTGCACAGCACCAAGTACTGCATACACTTGGTCCCTGTAAAGAATTAGAAAACATAAAAAAAACATTGAGATTTCTTTAACCCTATGTAAGCTCTAACAAAGTCCAACAGACAAAGATTAGACCCATATACAGTGCATTGAAAAAGTATTCATACCCCTTGAAATTTTCCACATTTTGTCATGTTACAACCAAAAACGTAAATCTATTTTATTGGGATTTTATGTGATAGACCAGGGATATGCAATTAGTGGACCTCCAGCTGTATCAAAAAGTCCCATCATGCCTCTGCCTCTGGGCATCATGCTTGGAACTTTCAGTGTCTTGCTATGCCTCATGGGACTTGTAGTTCTGCAACAGCTGGAGGTCCGCTGATTGCATATCCCTGTGATAGACCAACACAAAGTGGCACATAATTGTTAAGTGGAATGAAAATGATAAATGGTTTTCCAAGTTTTTTACAAATAAACATGTAAAAAGTGTGGGGTACAATTGTATTCAGCCCCCTGAAGTCAATACTTTTGTAGAACCACCTTTCTCTGCAATTACAGCTGCAAGTCTTTTTAGGGGTCTCTACCAGCTTTGCACATCTAGAGAGGGACACTTTGGCCCATTCTTCTTTGCAAAATAGCTCAACCTCTGTCAGATTGGATGGAGAACTTTTGTGAACAGCAATATTCAAGTATTGCCACAGATTCTCAATTGGTTTTAGGTCTGGACTTTGACTGGGTCATTCCATTGTAGCTCTGGCTGTATGTTTAGGGTCATTGTCCTGCTGGAAGGTGAACCTCCGCCCCAGTCTCAAATCTTTTGCTGCCTCTAATGCTCCGTACACACAAGCGGATTTTCCATCAGAAAAATCTTGGATGTTTTTTCCGACGGAATTCCGCTCAAGCTTGGCTTGCATACACACGGTCACAAGTTTGCTGAACTTTCGACCGCCAAGAACGCGGTGACCTACAACAATACGACGAGCCGAGAAAATGAAGTTCAATGCTTCTGAGCATGCGTAGGAATTGCTACAGACGATCAGAATTTTCCAACCAAAAAATTGAGACCATCTTCTCAATCTTTTGCTGGCTGGAATTGTCTGATGGAGCATACACACGGTCGCATTTTCCAACCAAAAGCTCTCATCGGCCTTTTGCTGGCCGAATTTCCGATCGTGTCAGCAGGTTTTCTTCTAAGATTACCCTGTATTTGGCTCCATTCATCTTCCCATCAACTCTGACCAGCCTAACTGTCCCTGCTGAAGAAAAGCATACCCACAACATGATGCTGCCACCACCATGTTTTATGGTGGGGATGGTGTGTTCAGGGTGATGTGCAGTGTTTCCACCACACATAGTCTTTTGCTTTTAGGCCAAGTTCAATTTTGGTCTCATCTGACCAGAGCACCTTCTTCCACGTCTGCTGTGTTTGCCACATGGCTTCTTGCAAACTGCAAATGGGACTTCTTATGGCTTTCTTCTTACCACTCTTTCATATAGGGCAGATTTGTGGAGTGCACGACTAATAGTTGTCCTGTGGACAGATTCTCCCACCTGAGCTGTGGATCTCTGCAGCTCCTCCAGAGTTACCATGGTGGCTGCTTCTCTGATTAATGTTCTCCTTGCCTGGCCTGTCAGATAAGGTGGACGGCCATGTCTTGGTAGGCTTGCAGTTGTGCCATACTCTTTTCATTTTAGGATGATGGATTGAACAGTGCTCCATAAAATATTCAAAGATTGGCATATTTTTTTTTATAACCTACCCTGCTTTAAACTTCTCCACAACTTTATCCCTGACCTGTCTGATATGTTCCTTGGCTTTTATGATGCTGTTTGTTCACTAAGGTTCTCTAACAAACCTCTGAGGCTGGGTTCACATGTGTGCAATCACAGACATCGCATTTGATTCGCACCGCATTGCTGTGCACATCTCATGCGATGCAAATTCACCCATACAAACTGTATGGCTGAAATCGCATTGCATTTTAACAAAAATGGTGCAGGGCCCTTTTTTTGGTCCGCACTGGAATTGGATCGCATGGGTGTTCACACAAGTGCGATCAGATTCCTGCACCCATTTCATAGCTCGCACTTCAATCTGATCTGGGGATGTCATTAACTTTACATTGACACCCGCAGCGCATCGCAGATTTCAGTGTGAATCGCCGGCAATTCAGGTGCGACCCGGAAATCCGCACACGATTCTCAGGGTTTCCAGCATTGCATCAGTGTGAACCCAGCCTTAGGGCTTCACAGAACAGCTGTATTTATACTGAGATTAAGTTACACACAGGTGGACTCTATAGGTGACATATGAAAGTAATTGGTTCCACTAGACTTTAGTTAGGGGCTGAATACAAATGCACACCACCCTTTTCAGATATTTATTTGGAAATAATTTGGAAAACTATTTATAATTTTTCTTCCACTTCAGATCTATGTTCCACTTTGTGTTGGTCTATGACATAAAATCCCAATAAAATAGATTTGCGTTTTTGGTTGAACATGACAAAATGTGGAGAATTTCAAGGGGTATGAATACTTTTTCAAGGCACTGTAGTTCCAAGAAACAAATAGATCTGTTGTGATATGAATGGGTTTGGTGAGGAAGTTAGAAAAACTAGGCAGCAACCAAAAGTCAAGATTATTTACCATTATGTTTGCATCAGGTGAGCATCTCAAAAGTACTGCCACTGAAGCATGGCAGCCAGACAACTAGCATTTTTAGAAAGGTAGGTTAGCATTGGCACCCGAACACATATGAATTACACAGGTTCTGAGGCTAATTTAATGCCGATAAGGCACCAAGTGAGTTTAATTACCACCTTAACCACTTTCAGACCGGACCATTTTGCTGGCTTAAGACCAGACCACTTTTTGCGATTCGGCCATGCGTCACTTAAACTGACAATTGCGCGGTCGTGCGACGTGGCTTCCAAAGAAAATTGACGTCCTTTTTTTCCCATAGAGCTTTCTTTTGGTGGTATTTGATCACCCTTTCGGTTTTTATTTTTTGCGCTATAAACAAAAAAAGAGCGACAATTTTGAAAAAAAATCATTATTTTTTACTTTTTGCTATAATAAATATCCCCCAAAAATATATAAAAAACTATTATTTTTCCTCAGTTTAGGCCGATACGTATTCTTCTACATATTTTTGGTAAAAAAAAAAAAAAAATTGCAATAAGTGATTATTGATTGGTTTGCGCAGAGGTTATAGTGTTTACAAAATAGGGGATAGTTTTATAGCATTTTTATTAATAATTTTTTTTTTTACTAGTAATGGCGGCGATCAGCGATTTTTATTGTGACTGCGACATTATGGCGGACACATCGGACATTTTTGGGACCATTGTCATTTATTCATCAATCAGTGCTATTTAATCACTTTCAGACCGGACCAATTTGCAGCCAAAGGACCAGGCCCCTTTTGCGATTCGGCACTGCGTCGCTTTAACTGACAATTGCACGGTCGTGCGACGTGGCTCCCAAACAAAATTGACGTCCTTTTTTTCCCACAAATAGAGCTTTCTTTTGGTGGTATTTGATCGCCCCTGCGGTTTTTATTTTTTGCGCTATAAACAAAAATAGAGCGACAATTTTGAAAAAAATGCATTATTTTTTATTTTTTGCTATAATAAATATCCCCCAAAAATATATAAAAAAACATTTTTTTTCCTCAGTTTAGGCCGATACGTATTCTTCTACATATTTTTGGTAAAAAAAATCGCAATAAGCGATTATTGATCGGTTTGCGCAGAAGTTATAGCGTTTACAAGATAGGGGATAGTTTTATAGCATTTTTATTAATAATTTTTTTTTTATTATTAATGGCGGAGATCTGCGATTTTTTTTGTGACTGCGACATTATGGCGGACACATCGGACATTTTTGACACATTTTTGGGACCATTGTCATTTTTACAGCAATTAATGCATTTAAATGCATTGATTTCTGTATAAATGACACTGGCAGTTTAGGAGTTAACCACAAGGTGGCAGTGTAGGGGTTAAGTAGGCCTAGGGGTGTTTTTTTTACTGTGGGGGGGGCGTGGCTGTCAGCTAGTGAATGCTGATCTCTGCTCCAATCACAGGGAGCAGAGATCGGCGTCACTAGTTGCTAGGCAGAACGGGGAGATGCTGTTTATCTCGGCATCTCCCCGTTCAGCCGCTCCGTGAGACGATCGCGGGAGTCCCCGCGGCGATCGAGTCCGCGGGGACCGCGGCCGGACTCACGGGGGTCCCGACCGGCGCGGGAGCGCGCCGCTCCCGGCGCGCTCCCGATGGCACGGACAGGCTAAAGGAGGGACGTATATATACGCCCTCCTGCCTGTACGTGCCATTCTGTCGACGTATATCGTCGTGCGCCGGTCGGCAAGTGGTTAAATGCACTGATTCCTTTGTAAATGACACTGGCAGTGAAGGGGTTAACCACTAGGTGGCAGTGTAGGGGTTAAGTGTTCCTAGGTGTATGTTACTAACTGTGGGGGGGACGTGGCTGTGATTTAGTAAACACTGATCTCTGCTCCAATCACAGGGAGCAGAGATCGGTGTCACTTGTTGCTAGGCAGAACGGGGAGATGCTGTTTACTTCCGCATTTCCCCGTTCAGCCATCCAATGAGACGATCGCGGGTATCCCCACGGCGATCGAGTCCGCGGGACCCACAATCGGACTCAAGGGGGTCCCGACCGGCACGCACGCGATGCCACGGTGGCAATCTTAAAGGGGACATACCTGTACCCCCTTTTGCCTCTCCGTGCCATTCTGTCCACGTACATCGTCGCGTGCCGGTCGGGAAGTGGTTAATCAGCCACAGAACCTGTGTAATTAATATGTGTTTGAGTTTAAAGGGATGAGGTGGCAACCTTCCTGCCCACCTTAAAATAAAATTAAGAATGGGAGTTCCAGTATCATAGGCCAGCCTGACCTACCCATGAGCAAACTGGCATCCACCATCAATGCCCTGTTTTTTATGTGCGTCTGGGTGGGTGTGGTTGAAGAATTAGATTGTGAGCTCTGCTGAGGCCGGGGATCTGAGCTAAATGGCTCTGTGCAATCTGTAAATCATCTTGTTTGGCAACTTTAAATGAACAGAACGCTTAAAAGTGTTTTTCCTAATAATACAGCATGGCACAGGACAGGAGTGAAATACTGGATTGACGTATCCTCCCCGCTGATGGTTTTAATTACTGTGATGTCTCTAGATACTGGCAGCACTCCCTCTGCAGCTTTAAAAAAAGAGGAGTGTGTGTAAGCCAACACCGGAGTCTCCCCATGCACTGGGGATTGGCATCCCTGCAGCAGACACCTCCTCTGTGTACAATGTACTGTACGCATAGGGATCACACACAGAACACACCACTGCATTGCAGCACTGCCACTCAGGCACGCGTCATGCTCATCGGTGACAACACAGCCCAAAGGACGCCACAAACACAGCCCTGTCACTGCTTCCTCTATCAGTCAAGGAGGGCTTAACTCTTCTCATGCTAGATAGTTGCACACAATTCAACCTCAATAACGTGCAAGCAACAAAAATACAACCATAGACATCTGCACAAAAGCCCAGAGCACATTTAAATATGATGCCAATAGAGTCCTATGACCTAGCAGGGCCTGTAGTGTTACTTTGCTTGTAATTAAGCGGAGTTCGGGGCAGATAAACACAAACTATGTAATCATTAAAGAATGTCAATAGTGATGGACAAACTTCTGAAGGGACGGTTCGCAAACGTGCCCAAATGTTCGTGAACCTGCGGTTCGCGGCGGGCCCCATTCATTTTAATGGCAGGCGAACATTAAAAACCAGTGTGGTTTTTGAAGATTGAAAGTTTGTATGTGGCCCCCATGGTATATGAAAACTTGTCTTATGGCCCTCAGGTAATTTGATACCCCTGATCTAGAGTGACATTTTTGCCCATTATAATTTGCAAAATAGCTCAAGCTCTGTCAGATTGGATGGAGAGCATCTGAACAGCAATTTTCAAGTCTTGCCACAGATTCTCAATTGTATTTAGGTCTGGACTTTGACTGGGCCATTCTAACACATGAATATGCTTTGATCTAAACCATTCCATTGTAGCTCTGGCTGTATGTTTAGGGTCGTTCTGCTGGAAGGTGAACCTCCACCCCAGTCTCAAGTCTTTTGCAGACCCTAACAGGTTTTCTTCTAAGATTGCCCTGTATTTGGCTCCATCCATCTTCCATCAACTCTGACCAGCTTCCCTGTCCCTGCTGAAAAAAAGCATCCCCACAATATGATGATGCCATCACCATGTAATGTTCATTGTAGTGTGCAGTGTTCGTTTTCCGCCACACATAGCCTTTTGCTTTTAGGCCAAAAAGTTCAATTTTGGTCTCATCTGCATGTTTGTTGTGTCCTCCACATGGCTTATCTCAAACTGAAAATGGGACTTCTTAAGGCTTTCTTTCAACAATGGCTTTCTTCTTGCCACTCTTCCATAAAGGGCAGATTTGTATAGGGCACGACTAATAGTTGTTCTGTGGACAGATTCTCCCACCTGAGCTATGAATCTCTGCAGCTCCTCCAGAGTTACCATGGGCCTCTTGGCTGCTTCTCTGATGCTCTCCTTGCCTGGCCTGTCAAGTCTGGGTAGGTTGGCACTCGTGCCATACTCTTTCCATTTTCAGATGATGGATTGAACAGTGCTCCACGAGATGTTCAAAGCTTGGGATATATATATATATATATATATATTTTTTTTTTTTTTCTTTTTACCTAGCCCTGCTTTATTCTTCTCCACGTTATCCCTGACCTGTCTGGTGTGTTCCTTGGCCTTCAAGATGCTGTTTGTTTACATAGGTTCTCTAACAAACCTATGAGGGCTTCACAGAACAGCTGAGATTAAATTACACACAGGTGGACTCTATTTACTAATTAGGTGACTTCTGACGGCAATTAGTTCCACTAGATTTTAGTTAGAAGTATCAGATAAAAGGGGGGCTGAATACAAATGTACACCACATATTTGTGAAACATTTTGAAAACCATTTATCATTTTTCTTCTTCATCACAATTATGTGCCACTTTGTGTTGGTCTATCACATAAAATCCCAATAAAAGACATTCACGTTTTTGGTTGTAGTGTCAAGGCACTGTATTACCATGGGCATCATCACACAGGTGTGGTAGTGTGTTGTGTTTAAAATTAAGAATAAAAACTTTATTGCATTCAAAATTCTTGACTATAAAAAATGTAAAGAAGAACTTGTGAAATGTAAATAAAAATCAAGTCCATTGATTGAATGACCCACACATCCTTAGGCCTGGATTTTACACTATTGTGGCTTTGCATGCCGCATTTATGCAGGCACACCAGCCATTTTGAAAACACAACAGCAAGGAAACGCATGGTACTAGAGGTACAGAATGTGGTGGGTATAATATATACATAGCTATTGGTCCAGATTGGACTAATGTAGATATGTAAAAATATACTATGCCTGTCATGGAAGACATACTGTGGCAGCCATTGCCAACCTTCCGTTATACTAGTTGCCTGGCTGACTTTCTGACTCACTAATCTGAACAAGTTGGCAGCCAGTGATGTCAGAAATCCTTACCCGCATACTTAATCCAGATTGGTGCATCAGAAAGTAGTAGCAGCCAGACAGATAGCATTTTTAGGAGAGCAACAATAATGGCCTCCAATCGCTGGTTAAAGACAAGCGATAACTATACTGAAAAAATACAGAGGCTGCTATTGTTGGCCTCTTTTTCTAAAAATGCTAGTAGCCTGGCTGTTATGATAATCAAGTGTTGGAACGGCAGCAAATGTGACCCAGTTGGGTGATTCTAACGAAAGAAAGAAAAAGAAATAGTGTAATTTTTTCCCCCCCAACACATATTTGATGGCAAGAAAGCAGTAAATCAAACATTTTCTAGTCTATAAATAAGGGTCAGCTCAGGCTAAAACCAATATATGATGTAACGTTTCTATAATGTATAGAATGTAGAAGTTGGTCAGTAAAATGTGCCAATACAGCCAGCAATACGCTCTGCATGACTATTGTGTCTCTCCTTAACAGCTGTTGAAATGGATTATCAGCCAGACCGGGAGTGCACAGTTTTGGCCAACTCATAGACCTTTGTTGTGAGAAGGATCAGTGGGCAAATGTGAATCAGTTGACATCAGTTAGAGACGCTTCTAAAATAAATTCAGCATTTGACCTGTAGTGTGCCTGCTTCTGACCTGCTTCTTTTTATTGCCATAAATGTGTACAGGGATAGAAGCCATTATGATGTACGCAAAAAACCATCCAGAACAGCCTTTCTCAACACAAAGGAACCCTCAAAATAGTTCTCCAGACTCGGGGAACCACTGCTAAAAATTAGAAATCTACAACTCCTGATACATTAGTGTGATGGTCAGTGGGAAGAATAACCTCCTGACAAATCGCTAAAAAGATCAATGGTGTCGGTGGGAACTTATCCGAGAGGCAAAAATAGCCCAATGCTGAAGGGACCCCTAGCAACCTCCGGAGGAACCCTAGTTAAGAATCACTGATCCAGAGGCTCTTAATATGGCTGCCAATATATAACCTATACATGGGGAAAAAATATAAATATGGACTTTAGCTATACTATAAGGCCCCTTTCACACTGGGCGTTTTTCAGGCGCTACAGCGCTAAAAATAGCGCCTGAAAAATACCGGACCCATTCACTCCAGTGTGAAAGCCGGAGTGCTTTCACACTGGAGCGGTGCGCTAGCAGGACGGTAAAAAAAAAAAAAAAAAAAAGTCCTGCTAGCAGCATCTCTGGAGTGGTGTATTCACTGCTCCTACCCATTGAAATCAATGGGGCAGCGCGACTATACCGCCGGCTCAGTGTCTGAATGGATACACCGAGCTGCGGTTCGGGTGCCCCCATAGCAAGCTGCTTGCTGTGGGGGGGGCACTCAACAGAAAGGAGGGGCCCAAGAAGAGGAGGTTCCGGCCTGCAAAACCATTTCACAGAACAGGTAAATGCTGGTATAACATTTTTTTTTTCTATTAAAATAACAAAACAAGACTTTACAATCACTAAGCTTTAACAAATTTTAAAGAAGGTATCATCTGAGACAGATGCTGAAAATCCCTTAAAGGCATTCACAGGTCTGGTAGTGTGTGACTTAACAGGGAGGGAAGGAACCCTATCCTTCAAACTAAAGACTTTGACTGGTCTAATCCACCTAGAAATGGCAGAGCTCAAGGCAGAGAAAAAAAAAAAACATGCAGGTATGTGGTCCAATGTATTTAAGCATATTTTAAAAGCAATTTCCTGAATTTGACTTGGTATTAAACTCTTGCAGTCCCCTATTCAGTAGAGCTCAAGACTGAGGGGTTGAAGCAGCACAATGAGCCAATCAGTTCTGCAACAGTACTTGTGTGCCAACAATGACCATGCTGATTGGAAGAAAGCATGAGGACAGAGTGAGAATAGATCTCACCAATCTGCTGCTTAAAATCACAGGCTGGAGGCAAAACCTAGTTATTTTTAAACTGAAGGCGGGAAAATTAAAGTGTTTGAAAAGGAATTTTTATTTTTTAAACATGTCATACTTACCTGCTCTTTGCAATAGTTTTGCACAGAGCAGCCCCGCTCTGCCTCTTCTTGGGTCCCCCGCTGGCACTCTGGGCCCCCTCCCCCTTGCTGAGTGCCCCCATAGCAAGGCACCTGCTGTAGGGGCACTCTTGCATGCTTGCGCCCAAGCCGTCCATAAGACACAGAGCGTGGCTCAGCCCCTCCCCCATCACTGACTGACAGCAACAGGAGCCAATAGCTCTTGCTGCTGCATTTCAGCCAATGAGGCGAGAGAGATCCAGGAGAGTCTTGGCCAGCACATTGCTGGATCGAGATTAGGCTTAGGTAAGTATTAGGGGAGCTGTACACTGAAGGTTTTTTATAGAATGCATGAAGGCAAAAAAACGTCAGCCTTTACAACCACTTTAAGGTTGTTTGTTTTGTGGGACAGAGCTGTGCTAATCTTAGGCATGGATGGACAGAAAGAAATCCTTTGGCAGATAAAACTGCTTCCCATATAGGTTTTTCCATCTTTATTATTTATGATTTGCCTGGCATTCAGCATAAAAATTCTTCATAATTTTTGGCCAATACCTCTCCCAACGTTGACAATTGTGTGCTGTGTGTCTCCTCTGTTATAATTGTGCTAGCCCTCAAGCAATAAGCACAAGCAAATAAATCAGATTATTTTACAAAGTAACTTCTCCATCACATTAGCAAACAATATTTTTTCCAGCTCCTCCTTAGAATGAGGAAGCACACATTAAATCAATGTAAGTAACCAGAACTCTTATTCTCAAGAGACATACGGAATGCATTTTAATTGCAATAACCGTACAACTTTTTAGTTTTAAACATCAAAAACATCAGAAGACTTGTTTTAGCAGCTCCCCTTTTATTTCACTTGCATAGAAGGTAAAAAAACAAAAAAAAAAAACACAAAGACCCCTCTCCAGTCTCTTCTGTGAGGACGTCTGCAATGACTAACAGTTGAGGTCGGATTAGGGTCCGCAGCTACATGTACAACAGGGAGCATTGGTTAATAAAGCAACATGTTTTTTATTCACATAAGAAATAAAACAGAACTCGTGATCAGAGCAGTGCTCACTGGACCTGCCTGTCTGAACCCTTTCAGTGATGCCGTGGAACAAGCCAGCTCAGGTAAGTAGGACTGACAAAACCCTGTGATGGTAATCTTTTGACTAACGCAATTTCAGCCTGTTCTATGAAGACATGGTAATAATTTGGTCCACTAAGTTGAGTAACTGCTGCAGAACCTCTTAGGCAGAAGGGTCTACTGAATGACAAATGTACACCTAAAAAGTTCAGGCGTTGTTTGGAGAACCAACATATGGCAGTCTGTGTAATTAATGCTAGCCCTCTGCAGCTAGAGGGGAACCAAAACATCAGGGATGGTGATGTGCAAAAGAACAAAAGATTCATCTAAATCCAGCACTGGGGGGGGGGGGGGGGGGGTTGGGTGTTAACATTGGGTAACATTTGGCTGACAATGTAAAACAGCATGCTTGATTATGAACCTCAATCTCACCCAAGCATATCATGGCCAGTGCTGGGGGCGACCAAAAGGTGTGTAGGCGTCATATGTCGCATGGTCATCCAGCCAAGCCAACATTTGGCTGACAATGTAAAACAGCATGCTTGATTATGAACCTCAATCTCACCCAAGCATATCATGGCCAGTGCTGGGGGCGACCAAAAGGTGTGTAGGCGTCATATGTCGCATGGTCATCCACCCAATGGAAGGGCTGACAGACCACTGGTTGAACACCGTCAGGGTCAGTGATGGGTCAGTGATGTAGAGAGGCCCCCAATGGACCGGGCAGAGAATTCCAAACCAACAGATGGTGCAGTCCAGCGGCCAAATGTGACGTCACGAAAACGGAAGGATGTCGGATTGACTCACCACAACGAGGCTTGGGATGGAACGCAGATGCAGTAGTAGAGCAGATGGAAGGCTGTCAGCAGGCTGTAGTCATGACCAAGGGTTTCATCCGATTCCATAAAGGGCCACAACCTCAGAAATGCATTGTTATGACTACAGCCTGCCGCCAGCCTTGCACCCAAGCCTCATTGTGGTGAGTCAGTCCGACATCGCTCCATCACATCTGACCACACTGGCTGAATCATCTGGCGGTTTGGAGCTCTCTGCCTGGTCTATTGGGGGCCTCTCTACATCACTGATCCTTACAGGTTCAACCAGTGGTCTGTCATCCCCTCCACTGGGTGGATGCCCAGGCGACATCTGATGCCTACACACCTTTTGGCTGCCCTCAGCACCGGCCCCTGATATGTTTGAGTCAGCCTGTCGAGGCTTGGTTGAGACTGAGGTTCATAATCAAGCATTTCGTTGCCGTTTCAATGTTTTTATTAATATTTTCACATTAGGTATAAAATCAAAAACAAAGATAATCAAATAATACATATTTGCACAATCCAGAGTGCTTGTTTGCTGATGAAAAGACAATGTGTACATTGTTATTCATAAGAGGGGAGGCATAAGGCCCCCGCCAAGCATTTTGTTTTACATTGATTTTCTGTCAGCCATATTTTAACCCTTTGCATTCTTGGAATCCTTTGACTGATTTCACAATAAATCTTTTCATCGCAAACCGTGGCAGACATTTTTTATGACTTTTCTGAGGTATGCCTCAAGTGGTTTGTAGCCATCACCCCAAGAGCTGGAATCTTTTGTTGTTTGTATTACTGAATGAAAAGAACTCCCAAATAAGTTCCTTCAGTAAATGACATAGGTCAACTGTCCTGCTACTAAAGAGGATCAAGAATGAAGTGTCTGTTTCCCTCCTGTAAACCAATCGGCTTCTCTCAGGTTGCAGACAGGATGAAACCTAGTGCAGGCCACACATGCATGAACTTAATCACTGATTGATTTAGATTGACCGTTCTAAGCGTCATCATCAATAGGCAATTGGTATCGATCAGATACCCATCCTAACTGATTTTGTAAAAATATGATCCATCAGTCTTGCGTTTTCAAAAGTAAATTTTGGTCATTAAAATCGATCCTACGCTTTTACGTTAAATTTCAATTAATGTAATTTACCGCAACACCCAATACCCTGAATTTCTTTTACAAAGGCTTTTATTAACAGATAGCATAGACAAACAGAGCCAACTGACTAAGACAACAATCCAGAGTGTGCAACATAACTCAGAGTAAAGCTCCAAAATACAGCAGAATAAGAGGGAATTACAATGAGTAATTTATGGCAATAACCAAACTGATCCACAGTATGAAAGTAAAGTTCAGATGTTCTTAAAGGTTAGAACATAGTTATCAGCAGTAACAAAAAGGAAAACCACTTATCTTTACACTTACCCCCTAAGAAAATATTCCCTTTGCAAGTCAAAATTGTCCCTAAACAAAAAATGGACCCTCTTGCAGTACAAATGCCCCCCTCCTAGCTCAAATCTGCCCACTCCACAAATCTCCCCTCCTAGCATAAATCCTCTACCCCCTCAAATTTACCCTCTGAGCATAAATAGCCCCCCCCCTCCAAATATCCTCTTAGCACTAATCCCCCCTCCAATTTCCACTCCTAGCACTATTCCCCCCCTAATCATTCTTACTAGCACAAATCCACCCCATACCCCCCCCCCCCCAAATTGCTATTCCCAACACAAATCCCCCTCCAAATCACCCCTTCTAGCAAAACCCTCCAAATCCCCAACCACGCCAATGGCTGCCGCCCCTCCTGCCCACCCCTTATCCCCACCCTGAACTTACGTATACAAAGAAACATAAGTTGAATATGAGGAGTTTAAAGATGCAGGGAAAAGAAAAGGAGGGGAAAAGCATGAAAAGGTTAGGGTAGAAACAAAAAAAAAAAAAAAAAAAAAAAAGAGAGGAAGTGGTCTCAGAGGACAATGTACCTGAAAGTATCAATGTCAGTAACGTATGGTCAAAGCGTGAGAGATGGGCATAAGGTATCTAGGGTTGCCAAACCCGCAGAAACTGGTCATGGGAGTCAGACAGTATAGATGTTAATTTCCCACTGACCATAACACCGTTCATGCAATGTTTCACTGCCCAATCCCCTGAATTTCAATAACACTGTACAACAATCAGGCCACCGTAAACCGAGAAGTTGACTGGTTGCTACAGGAAACAAAGACAGTACAGAAGTGTACTTCTGTGTGTTACTTCATACTTTGGCCCCAAAACAGTGATAGGAGACCTGTGCAAAAAATGATTTTTCTTGGGTTTAGTGTCAATGTGTATGTAACATGATAAAGTTACTATAAAACTTTGTGGTTTCTCTGGAGATCTCCTCTGCATCAGGGTGAAGCTGCCCATCAGGACACCTGCCAGATTTACAATGGAATCCTGACCAAGACAAGCAGCATGAGCAGAGGAGGCGGCTGGAGAAGGAACTGTGAAGAGGAGTTGCAGTTATATATAACAAACTGTTCACTCAAATCCAAAATGATTAATTTAACATGGTCAGACTAACAAAATGTAATCTTTGGACAGATGCTTGTGTGTTTAATCACCCAAAAGAGAATGAGAATCTAAAGAGTAATTGAGCCTCCCAAACAGTATCTACTTTTAGGGCTCTTTCACATGGGATCTGTTCGCTGATCCCCGCTTAGCAGGTGGATGCCTATGCAGACACGGACATAGCCCGCTTTCCTCTATGGGCAGTCAGATGTAAATGAACTGCCTGTCTGTTTACATCAGACTATCATCCGATCCGCCAGACAAATGGGGAACATATCGCTTCATCTGTCAGTTTTTGGCAGATGGGATTGGATGTTGGCGGGTGTAAACTTACATGTCTGCTTACATCCGCCACTCCATAGAGTGCAATGGATGGTCTGATCGAGTGGAAAACTGACAGGTGGGCCTGATCTGTCCACCCGTGTGAAAGGAGCCAAGGTTCTATTTTAGCGTCAATTAGCAATTATCTGTTGCAGCTAGCAAAAGTGCTGTATTTGATATAGATTAACTATGTGTGGAGTGACTGACTGCTCTAAACAGCACTGAAAGGGTCAGAGGCACACAGTGTTCTCCTACTCCTCCCCCCCAAAATGCGCAAAGCCATTAAACCAGGTAATGAATATTAATGTGCCTCTTCAAGCACTCAGAAATAAGACTGTTCCCCTAGCCACACCACTGAATGAAGCAAAGGAAATGGAACTATAACAAAGAAACAGAATCCATATTCCCAAATAAAAATAATTAAACAGAAAATAATAAAAATCTCAATTAAACTCCTTTGTTCGATTGCCAGGTAACTGCAAAAAGTATTGAGCACAATTTGTACAGGACTCTGACAGGAGGAAACAGGGCCAGGCGGATTAATACCAGGACTACTCTCTTTCAGGATCACACAGTAATTTGGGTAATTGGATTCAGTTTACTCAAAGTACTAGAAGCCATTTGCTTCCAGGGCTGACCCTGTGCTGACAGGGTCGCCATTAAGGTGAACATGTCAGCACTGTAAAAGGAGAGGCAATATACTTACCTTTCCAGTTTCCATGCTGCCTTTTATTCTTCTCCCCGCAAGTATTCCTCCGGCTGGATGGATCCAATACCTGTTTGCCCCATCCCATTCAATGGTTCCCCCTGAAATGTCCAGCTGGTCAAATACTTGCATTGGCCGAATAGAGAAGAGGCAGAAAATCAAACAGGCCATTGGAAAGACCTCCTCATTTACAGGTAATATTTAATAAAGTGGCCCTATGCTGACAGGTCACTAACTTGTAGGGGGATCTCTGATGACTGGAGAGAAAAGCCAAATCTGAATAGGTCTGTTCTTTAAAGTGGACCTTTCTGGAACTTTAAACATCTTCGGCAATACATTCCTGACATGTCATAACAGACAGCAACATTATAATAAAAAAAAAAAAAAAACAAACAAAAACGTTTTACCTTTCATCATTATAAAAACATTATTTGACCTGCAGTCTGCTGACTTTGCCTAGTCTAAGGCCAGGCAACCTGTTTGCTGCAGGCAGGAGAAAGCATTTTCCTCAGTCTTTTCTCCTCCAAAAAATAAAGCTGAAACATTAGTAATTTTGTAGCAAGACAAAAGATCAGAAGCTGCAGCAGGAACAGACATGAACTACACAGGCACCAGGATTTGCAAGACGGTCATCTCTGAGCTGCCATTTCACTCAGTGTAGTTGATGCTTACCATGAGTGATATCTGAACAAAGATGGCACTGGCTTCATGGCGAAAAACAATGCCAGGGGGAGTACTGTGATAACTGCAAGGGGTAATAAATACCTGTAAGGGTAACACACGTATACATTTAGCAGTAAAAAATCTGTGATGCTAGGTCCACCTTAGGGATGACCTATGCTCCACTCCCACTAAGCAGCAAGGCACCAGTAGTGCCGAAATCTGCTACATAATTAGAGGTCAGTCAGTTGAACTGTATTACAGGAGCCGAAAACATTACAGGCTTGGATACCTGCTATTTCATGCTGGGTTCACTGGTAGGTTGTCAGCTATAAGGGTTCTTGGCTACCAGCCTGACATTAGAATGGAACACCTTATATAAACAACAACAGGTACCCATTAAAAGGTAAATCGAGTTTCCTTCGCTTTTGAGTCACATAATTATTACCTTCTCTCAAGGCAAAACTCAAACTGGGGACAGAGAACACCCAGTCATAACCAATTTTCTTTCCTTACAACTTTCTGGGTGAATGAGACAATTTATGACATGATTGCTGATAACTCTTAATGACTCGATTACATATCACAATTTGGGCTCAGGCTTTTGAAGGATGTATTGTGCCCAACATTCAGCCAAGTGCTGTAAGTGAACATTGAGCATTTCATTGTCATTATAGACAGCTACTGACCAAAAGGGCAACGTTTTGATCAATTCCCAAGAGACATTGTTCACAATTTTAAGGCATATACAGCAACAAATGGAAGAAAATAGGTTATGAAAAACTGTTTAGCAAGTTTATCATTTTACGGTTTGGTCTTACAACATCAAATTCATCAAAGGTCGGGGGTTAGGTTTTTAAACCATAAATCTGCCATAAGTAGCAGAAAGTAAGCATTTTGGGAAGCCCAAATCCTTAGAACTACTTATTGGTTCCCTAAAAACACATCACCTGTGATGTCACTGGTTCCTGGGGAATTCAAGTAGCACTACAGTCAGCAAATAAAAGTCTTGTTAGGTAGCTCACACCAACCCTATATAGCATTGGTCTCCAAACTGCAGCCCCAGGGCAGGATGAGGCCCTTTGCATGCCTTTATCCGGCCCTAGGGAATTCCTGCTACAGATATGAAGTGCTATTCCTCCCACCGATACGGATGATGGGGTACTATTCCTCCCACCGGTACGGATGATGGGGTACCATTCCTCCCACCGGTACGGATGATGGGGTACCATTCCTCCCACCGATACGGATGATGGGGTACCATTCCTCCCACCGATACGGATGATGGGGTACTATTCCTCCCACCGATACGGATGATGGGGTACTATTCCTCCCACTGACACCAATGATGGGGCAGTATTCCTCCCACTGACACCAATGAGGGGGTATTCTTCCTCCCACTGACACCAATGAAGTGGTATTCTTCCTCCCACTGACACCAATGAAGTGGTATTCTTCCTCCCACTGACACCAATGAGGGGGTATTCTTCCTCCCACTGACACCAATGAGGGGGTATTCTTCCTCCCACTGACACCAATGAGGGGGTATTCTTCCTCCCACTGACACTAATGAGGGGGTATTCTTCCTCCCACTGACACCGAGGGGGTATTCTTCCTCCCACTGACACCAAGGGGATATTATTCCTTCCACTGACACCACAGAGGGGGTATTATTCCTTCCACTGACACCAACAATGGGGCATTATTCCTATAACAAATACCTTTTATGGGGCACTATTCCACCTCCTACTGACACTATGTAGTTTATTTTTTTTTACTCCCACTGACCAGTCCGGCCCCCCTAAAATCTGAAAGACAGTAAACTGGCCTTTGTTTAAAAAGTTTGGAGACCCCTGCTATAGAGTAAGGTTCTAATGCTCTTTTAGTATAGGGAAGCATTTAATAGGCAGAACTACTTACCTTATTCCACCAGCCTGCTCCCCAACAGACAACTGGTCCTAGAAGCATCTCTTCTTTGCCAGTCAAGCTGCAAACACTATCACATACAATGCAGGACCAGGCATTTTCATTGAATATGAGGGCATTGGGGGAGCAAAGAATAAGCATAAGTATTTTTTTTCCT
Organism: Lithobates sylvaticus; assembly: GCA_028564925.1. Taxonomy (NCBI): domain Eukaryota; kingdom Metazoa; phylum Chordata; class Amphibia; order Anura; family Ranidae; genus Lithobates; species Lithobates sylvaticus. The sequence goes on from CM053033.1 coordinate 115,538,652, forward strand.
TTATATCCCCCTGGACTAAATGAACATTAGATCTTTATTATACGAGTGTGGGCGGGGGTGTAACTGGCACCCAAAAAGGGATTTTATTTGCTGACTGTATCAGCATTATTTATGTATTATAGGTACGCTTAAAAGCGCGGTCAACTTATGGAGCGCTTTACATATATATTGTACATCCACATCAGTCCCTGCCCTCAAGGAGCTTACAATCTAAGGTATCTATCTCACATACATACACATAGTAGGGCCAATTTAGACAGGAGCCAATTAACCTACCAGCATGTCTTTTGAGTGTGAGGAAACCAGAGTACCTAGAGGAAACCCACGCTGGCACAGGGGGAACATGCAAATTCCAGGCAGGTTGTGCCGTGGTTGGGATTCAAACAAACGGCCCTAGTGCTGCTATGCATTAGTACTAACCACTTAGCCACTGTGCATTATTCTCCAGCATATTGTTTTAGTCCACAAAAAAAAGGAGGAGAACCATGAATGCACTTATGTAAGAATTAAACATATTATAACCTTGCCATCTTATTTTTGAAAGATTTATATTTGTTACTTAATTTTGCTTTCTTTAGTCTGAGACTGGATTTGCACACACAGGTTTTAGTTTTTTTCAGGCAACTTCCGTGAGGTCTTTTTTTTAGCACTTCTCAGCTATAGCTTGGAGATGTGCAATACAGATCACTATGGGAGTGCTGACTGACTTTAAACACACTGCAGATTTAAAAAGATGGAAAGGCATGTAAAGAGGCAATTATAAAGCTTTCATAAGACAGCACGCATTCTCTATGGTTGAACGTTCTGACTATTGCATGAGCCCAATCATAACTGGTTCTCTTAAATATGCCATTGCCAGCATGGAACTGAAAGGGGCAACCGTGGCATTTAAAAGCACTTTACACTGCAGCCTTTTCTGTATCTAATAACTGTTCAACACAATTTCCCTGTTAAGTTTCATGAATCCATTATATCTTCTCCCATTAAAAAAAATAATATATATTTACACAAAATTTTATTATTTAGCTAACTGAGGCATAGATATGCAGCTGACCTAAAAGTGTCAGGGAAAAGAAGATAGTGTCGCAGGCAAAAAAAGTTCTGCGATTTAAGTAGCAATTTGCAACTGAGTGCCCTCGCTGCACAGTCAACAAATAGTGTAGGAAAATAATTTATACCATTCGCTGGGTTTTATATTACTGGAATATGACGTACAAACCTGATTGGGTGCTATGTGAATAAATTTAGTTCCTTGTTCAAACAAAAATAGGAATTTAAAACATCAGAAAAGTTTTTGCTGAGTCCTAACATCCAGGATTTTGGATGTGTGCCTTTCGGAGACAATTCCTCGTGGCGGAGAGTGTTCAGAGGTGTTGACCATTACTGTTGGTCAGGTCCAGTCTGTGTTTGCACAGGGAGGATACTATGTGTGATAAGTGGGATGGAGGCTTGGTTCCTCCCTCACCCACTTGTTTTGCATGGAGTAGTAGAATTGGTAATAAATTAAAAGCCACTTGGTCAGTGTGTCCATTCACGCAGAGTTTTCCCACTCGGAACGGGGATCTGAAGAGCCATTGACCACCTTTTTTACTTTCTTTACACCCTCCGTGGCTCCCGTGGTTGTAACTCTGTAAAAAAGGAAATGGAAAACTCATTTAGTGTTCAAAATGAAAATAACCAATTAGGTTAAAAAAAAAAAAAAAAACTAGCTAAACCTCTTAGAGGCCTTTTGCACTTACCCACATGTGCATTTATGGCCCTTATGCTATACATTACAACAAAAATGTAATCACAAAAATTACAGAGCCCCAGAATCGGACTCCAGATAAGCTACAGTATCTAACAAAAGTGAGTACACCCTATACTCGCATTTTTGTAAATATTTTATTATATCTTTTCATGTGACAACACTAAAGAAATTACACTTTGCTACAAGTAGTGAGTGTACAGCTTGTATAACAGTGTAAATTTTCTGTCCTCTCGATATAACTCAACACACAGCCATTAATGTCTAAACCGCTGGCAACAAAAGCGAGTACACCCCTAAGTGAAAATTTCCAAATTGGGCCCAACGTGTCAATATTTTGTGTGGCCACTATTATTTTCCAGCACTGCCTTAATCCTCTTGGGCATGGAGTTCACCAGAGCTTCACAGGTTGCCACTGGAGTCCTCTTCCACTCCTCCAGGACAACATCACAGAGATGGTGGATGTTAGAGACCTTGCGCTCCTCCACCTTCCGTTTCAGGATGCCCCACAGATGTTCAATAGGGTTTAGGTGTGGAGACATGCTTGGCCAGTCCATCACCTTCACCCTCAGCTTCTTTAGCAAGGCAGTGGTCGTCTTGGAGGTGTGTTTGAGGTCCTGCAGCCCAGTCTCTGAAGGGAGGGGATCATGCTCTGCTTTAGTATGTCACAGTACATATTGCCATTAATGGTTCCTTCAATGAACTGTAGCGCCCCAGTGCCGGCAGCACTCATGGAGCTCCAGACCATGACACTCCCATCACCATGCTTGACTGTAGGCAAGGCACACTTGTCTGTGTACTCCTCACCTGGATGCCTCCATCTGAATCAAATAAGTTTATCTTGGTCTCATCAGACCACAGGACATGGTTCCAGTAATCCAAGTCCTCAGTTTGCGTGTCTTCAGCAAATTGTTTCCAGGCTTTCTTGTGCATCATCTTTAGAAGAGGCTTTCTTCTGGGACAACAGCCATGCAGACTAATTTGATAGTGTGTGGTGTATGGTCTGAGCACTGACAGGCTGACCCCCCCCCCCCCACCCCTTCAACCTCTGCAGCAATGCTGGCAGCACCCATAAGTCTATTTCCCAAAGACAACCTCTGGAAGTGACGCTGTGCACATGCACTCAACTTCTTTGGTCCACCATGGCGAGGCCTGTTCTGAGTGGAACCTTTCCTGTTAAACCGCTGTGTGGTCTTGGCCACCATGCTGCAGCTCAGTTCCAGGGTCTTGGCAATCTTCTTATAGCCTAGGCCATCTTTATGTAGAGCAACAATTCTTTGTTTCAGATCCTCAGAGTTCTTTGCCATGAGGTGCCATGTTGAACTTCCAGTGACCAGTATGAGAGAGTGAGAGCGATAACACCAAATTTAACACACCTGCTCCCCATTCACACCTGAGACCTTGTAACACCAACGTGTCACATGACGCCGGGGAGGGAAAATGGCTAATAGGGCCCAATTTGGACATTTTCACTTAGGGGTGTACTCACTTTTGTTGCCAGCAGTTTAGACATTAATGGCTGTGTGTTGAGCTATTTTGAGGGGACAGCAAATTTACACTGTTATACAAGCTGTACACTTACTACTTTGCTACAATGTAAAGTGTAATTTCTTTAGTGTTGTCACATGAAAAGATATAATAAAATATTTACAAAAATGGGAGGGGTGTACTCACTTTTGTGAGATACTGTATATATAGCAGCGCTCAGAATGGTGGGAGGGAGAGGCAGCACACCAAGCCAATTAGAGCTCTACTACTTTGCATCTACTTTCAGCATAGCGGACTAAACATACTGTATTTAAAGGGGGAATAGCATAAAGATGACCTCAACAGCGTCCTGCTGTTCCTTCTGACTAAAGTCTGGTACACATGTATCGGAATTCAGCAAGAACTGGGCAACATTCTGTATGTGTACCGCCATCATTTGGATCAGCGCTCACAGCCAATGGCTAATCTGCAAAAGCACAAATCTGAGTATTCTAGCGGGCATTCAGAATATAATAGAACAGCTGGAGAGATCCCCGCTTAAACTTCGCTTAGGTTGATGCAGGGATCTGTCAGTTTTTTTTTGCCATCATCCTGCTGGAAGGATAAGAAAAAAATACACAACACAACACACTGTACATGTATTCTCAGCTTCAGGAAAAAGAATTCGAGTAGCCATTAATCCCTACACAATACACATGTCCAATAGCTGACTGAACAATGAAATTGCTTGTAGAGTAAGAGAGCACATACTGTATGCAAGGGGCACGAAACAGCTCTTGAGATTTTTTTTTTCTCTACCAGGAATACTTTAATGTAGCCATACACTGGTTGGTGGGGACATGTCCAGTTTAACACATATGCAGTTTCAAACCCAAGTTCATGTAGCAAAAACAAATTGGAGTACGGTTTGTGATACTTATTTTATCTGCACCAACATTTAAATTGTATGAACAAATTTGGGGGTGTAGCTCCACCAAGGTCTGAGCAAAAAAGATCATGGATAGAACTTGTGCACTAATATGGCTGCAATCATATAGCAGCAATTGGAGTATATGGCCACCGGCCACTGTGGACTGCGGTAGCAGCTGGTGGTTTTAGAACTCAAAAAAAAAAAAAAAAAAACTTACAAAAACTCCCTCCAGGTCCCCAAATCATAGACTATCATGCAAGTTTAGTATGGTTGGAAGCAATGTAGTTATGAAAAGTAGTTATGAAAAATCAGAAAATAAAGAAAAAAGTAATTATTAGCTTAAAACCAAACCATTACAGAACTAGGTCTCTATAAAAAAAATTCTCAAAATCTAGACTAATGCATCATAAAAAAACAACAACTTTACTGTACATGTAACAGACAATTCTAAAATCAATCATAGGCTCAAACCACTCTGTCAATATTGCACAATTATTTCACCTTCTCATTCATCCTTGAACTTATAAATTATGTACAGGCGGATCCCAGATACTGCAATATTGGCAGAAGGGATGTGCAGAAAGTCCCCTAATATGATCCTTCAAGAAGACCAAGAATGATAGTATATGTTCCATATGGAATCCTATGCCATCCTGAGCACTAGCGCAGGTGCACCCTGCTGCATCAGAGGCAAGGTACCGTTTGGCATGCATCAAACACAGGCCAAAAAGTTTTGGTTCTTAAAAACTATTAGAGAAGTTCTCTTTAAAGCAAACCTGTGCTTTACCCATCAAAGTTAAAGCAACCAGCTCCCTTTAATATCCTTCTTATGAGCAGAACCTACTTATTTTTTCTCCTTTACCTTTTTAACCACTTCAATACCAGGCACTTAGACACCTTCCCGCCCAGACCAATTTTCAGCTTTCAGCACTGTCGCACTTTGAATGACAATTGCGCGGTCATACAACACTGTACCCAAACAAATTTTTTATCATCATTTTGTTCCCACAAATAGAGCTTTCTTTTGGTGGTATTTGATCACCTCTGCGATTTTTATTTTTTGCGCAACAAATAAAAAAAGACCAAAAATTTTGAAAAAAAAAAAAAACAAGTTTTTCTTTGTTTCTGTTAAATTTTTTGTAAATAAGTACGTTTTCTTCTTCAATGATGGGCACTGATATGGCTGCACTGACGGGCACTGATAAGGCGGCACTGATGGGCACCGATGAGGTGGCACTGATGAGGTGGCACTGACGCCACTGATGGGCACTGATAGGCGGCACTGATGGGCACTGGTATGTGGCACTGATGGGCACTCATAGGCGGCACTGATGGGCACTCATAGGCGGCACGGATAGGTGGCATGGATGGGCACTGATAGGTGGCACTGCTGGACACTGATGGCACTGATTACACTGATGGGTGGCACAGATAACACTGGGTGGCATTGCTGGGTGATGGGTGGCACTGATTGCTACTTTATGGTGCCAGCCAGTGCCCATTTGTGGGCACTGACTGGCACAGATTGGGCATCATTTGCACATGTGGATGGCCAGGGGGTACATACCTGGCCATCCACATGTTGCCCACTTCCCTGGTGATCCTAGTGGAGTCCCTGGTGGTCCAGTGTGGGCATCTGAGGGGGGCTGCGCTGATAATCAGCGCAGACCCCCCCTGTCAGGAGAGCCGCTGAGCCTCTACTCGCGTCTGTCCGATCACCGGCTTTTCCTGTTGACATCGTGATCAGCCGTGATTGGACACGGCTGATCACGTGGTAAAGAGCCTCCGCGGGAGGCTCTTTACCGAGATCAGTGTAGCGGTGTGTCAGTCTGACACACCGCTCCACCGATCGCCGCGATGCGCGCCCCCACGGCCGCGCGGCGGCATGTTATCCTGAAGGACGTCATATGACGCCCAGTCAGGATAACGGAACCACTTCCCGGACGTCAATATGCTATTGACCGGGCGGGAAGTGGTTAAGCACAGAAAACCCCTACTACTTGCTGGCTTGAAGGAGCATGTGACCACACTGATGTTTGGCAATTGGCACCGGTGCTGTCACATATGGGTGGGGGACAGTCCTGTGCAAGCTCTGACTAGAATACCTGGGAGTTTATACAGGGCCCTCTTTCCTGGTTCCCAGAAGCTGAACAAAGAAATGTAGAAGCAACGAGACGGTGATCCGCTGTTAAGGAGAATGTCATTAAAGTAGGCCTGTTTTGTCCTGAATGGACAAAGCACAGATTCTCTTTAAGAGCAATTCAAGCTCTCTTCTTAACAGCACGAAGACAGCTTAGATGTTACTGCATACGGAAATCACTAAGGCCCCTTTCACACTGGGGCGGTTTTCAGGCGGTACAGCGCTAAAAATAGCGCCTGTATACCGCCTGAAAAAACCGGCCCCATTCACTCCAGTGTGAAAGCCGGCGGGCTTTCACACTGGAGCGGTGCGCTAGCAGGACCGCAACAAAAGTCCTGCTAGCAGCATCTTTGGAGCGGTGAAGGAGCGGTGTATTTACCGCTCCTATACCGCTCCTTCCCATTGAAATCAATGGGAAACCGCGGGGATACCGCCCGCAAACCGCCGCTGCAGCGGCGCTTTGCGGAGGTTTTTAACCCTTTTGCGGCCGCTAGCGGGGGTTAAAACCACCCCGCTAGCGGGCGCATACCGCGGGTAAAACGATGGTAAAGCAGCGCTAAATATAGCGCTGCTTTACCGTCGCCGCCCCGCACCGCCCCAGTGTGAAAGGGGCCTAAGGCCCCTTTCACACTGGGGCGGTGAGCCGCGGTGACGGTAAAGCAGCGCTATATTTAGCGCTGCTTTACCGTCGTTTTTACCGCGGTTTTCGGCCGCTCGCGGTGCGGTTTTACCCCCCGCGAGCGGCCGAAAAAGGGTTAAACACCCCCCGCAGAGCGCCGCCGTAGCGGCGCTTTGCGGCGGTATTGCCGCGGTTTTACCGCGGTCTCCCATTCTTTTCAATAGGAAGGAGCGGTATAGGAGCGGTGAACACACCGCTCCTATCCCGCTCCAAAGATGCTGCTAGCAGGACTTTTTTTTTCATCCTGCTAGCGCACCGCTCCAGTGTGAAAGCCCGCCGGCTTTCACACTGGAGTTAAAGGGGCAGGATTTTTTCATGCGGTGAAAAGGCGCTATTTTTAGCGCTGCACCGCATGAAAAACGCCCCAGTGTGAAAGGGGCCTAAAACAGAATGTACTAGCAGCAGGGTGGTGAAATAAAGGGCTAAGTTAAAAGTAGGTTTTTCATTTCGTACAGTAACTCTTTTAGTGGATCAAACATAAAAATCAGGCTGACCTGTGACAACCGGGGTCAAGAAATTTGTATTTTTAAGTCACCAGATTTTAATCATCATTTTTCAATGACACTTCAGCATTGCCTTGGACATTGCCTATTTTCCCTCCAAAGTTGAACTAAAAATAAAGGCCAAAAGCAGATTGTCTTAAAATAAGTTAAAGGCTACTCCTGCTAGATTAACATTACTTAGTAGTGGTGCACCGAAATTTCGGCTGTCGAAAATGAATCGCCCGAAAACTGTTTGTCATTCGGCCGAATGACAAAAACAGCAGATACTGAAAAGGGCGGCGTGGTTCGCCCCGAGTGCCGCCCATTGCGGGAGTGTCCCTCCCTCCTGCTCTCCTTGTTTTAGCAGGGGCACTAGTGTGGGCACACCTGCCCAGGGGCAGGCTGACCGTTGCCTGCTTCATCATAGGAACGCCAGCTTCCCTCCCTGCTCAGAAAAACCCTGTCCTCAGCCCGCCCAATCTACCATCCCAGCGTCTGCCGCTCCTCCCCCATGGTTGCCTAGCAATGAGACGATGTGGACGGTGAAGTGGTGGGTGAAGGTACTATGGAGTGACGGCGTCCAAGGAGGAGGCAAAAAAAAAAAAAATGTGTGGGCGGGTAGAAGGAGAAGGCGACAGAGAAGAGGACCAGAGGGGAGCCCGTCACAGAGGAGAACATGGAGTTCTACAAACTTCAGATCTGGGACCTCGAGGGCTGCCGGGAGAGTTGATGGTGGAGGGGGCTACATGTCTCAGCATGCCCTGACTGGAAGGAGGAGCAACAAGTTTAAGGTAGTATTACAACTCCCAGCATGCCATGGCAGAGTAAATGTTTTCATGAAAGTGCATCAAACTCCAGCATACCCCCTCTTTGATGCACCTTCATGAAACACGCATACTGATCAAATGTTAGCACATCTAAAAACTTGCATAGAAAATGTGACAGGGAAAAGAACACCCCACACTCGTGGTTTCCTGCCAAAGTCATGTTTGTGCATTTTCACCGCAAAAAAATGCAGCACTCTGCATTTTTTTTTTTAAACGCACATGAAAACGCTGCAGTGGTATAATCTAAGCTGATTGGGATCCTTCTGACTCGGACCATCTCCTGTACCATGCCTGCAGTCTCTGACCATCTCCTGTACCATGCCCGCAGTCTCTGACCATCTCCTGTACCATGCCCGCAGTCTGACCATCTCCTGTACCATGCCCGCAGTCTCTGACCTCCTCCTGTACCATGCCAGCAGTCTCTGACCTCCTCCTGTACCATGCCAGCAGTCTCTGACCTCCTCCTGTACCATGCCAGCAGTCTCTGACCTCCTCCTGTACCATGCCAGCAGTCTCTGACCTCCTCCTGTACCATGCCAGCAGTCTCTGACCTCCTCCTGTACCATGCCAGCAGTCTCTGACCTCCTCCTGTACCATGCCAGCAGTCTCTGACCTCCTCCTGTACCATGCCAGCAGTCTCTGACCATCTCCTGTACCATGCCCGCAGTCTGACCATCTCCTGTACCATGCCAGCAGTCTCTGACCATCTCCTGTACCATGCCAGCAGTCTGACCATCTCCTGTACCATGCCCGCAGTCTCTGACCATCTCTTGCATCATATCTGCTAGAGGTGCACCGCATGGAAATGTTACTAATACTATTAGCAATGTGTTATATAAAAATTTATATAGTAATTTTCGGTATCGGTTTTCGGTCTAGTGTATTTTTAATTTTTGGTATCGGTTTCGGCACTCAAAAACCCATTTCGGTGCACCCCTATTACTTAGTAAAACTAATAATGCTTAGTATAGTTAAATTGGTTATATAAAAATTACAAAACGGCAGATTTATCCAAATGTAGAGCTACTTCCTTAGGAGCCGCAGAAATTGCTGTCCAGGTCTTCCCAAATCCAGCCCCGCAGCCAGGCACACAAAAGGCTTATTCGCTCTGAAGCCGAAGACCAATATTTATTTTTGGACAACTTGGATAAGGATAAGGGAGTTGTGGGATACTCCAAGAATAAGAAATAAGAAATATGTACAACTGAGGACTTAAAGAGAATGTAAACCCATTTCATGAAATTTGAGCCGGGCACATATCTGTAGGGTTTACTTCTCTCTCTCCAAAGCATTGAGTCCAGTGTGTTTCTTCTGTCCTGTAGCTTTTATCAGCATGACAACTTCTGACAAGTTGTCCGAGACAGGGATAAAAGCAGCCTGAAGTTTGTGTTGTGGGAGGTTGTTATAGATTAGCACAGAGCTGCTCAATTCACAACAGAGCTCTGCACACTCCTCCTTTCCTTTGCCAATGTGGAGAGGGGGGTGTGTGCCCTTCCTCCAATCAGCTGTCTTAGCTGTATGCCAATAATCCACTCCTATTGCTGAACAGGAAGAGAAAATAAGAATTCCAAAGAATATAGAAAGGGAAAGACAGCAAGTGAAACTTATGTAGGGAGATTTGTTTAATCTCTGTGTATCATCTGCGACTGTTCACTGGGTATATGTGAGTGTTTACATCCACTTTAATCTTCCTTTTAGCTTGAGTAGTAGTAGAGCCAGTAGAGCAAACTCCCTTTAAAAATAGTAGAGTATCAGGACAGATCTCCTCAGGACACCAGCCAGTGGTCCCATTTAACAGACCAACAGCTGACTATAACTAGAGTGCTAGCAAGAGCACAAGGTCCCCAAGATCTTTTCAGTGTCTGTACTCACAAGGCCCAAGGACAGATGGATGCCTCCTTCCAATCAATACCCTCTAGTGATACCAAACAGATCTGTGTCAGCTTCTTCTAAGCACCCATGTCTCAGCATTCCTCCCCTCAGGTCGCCCACTGCCTACCCAAAATAATGTAAAAGAAATAAAAACACACCCAAAAGAGGAGCTGCCGTCTGCCAGTTCTTAAATAACTAAGGGGTGGTGCCAGCAGTTGAAATGCCCCTGGTCGATAATGTTACAAGGGCTGGGGTCTCTAGGTGATGCCATTGGGTGGCCTCGCCCCTATTGAGAACTGGCCGACTGCAGGAGCCTGTCGGAAACTGACTTTTTTTTTTTTCGTGTCGGAGGTGGCATTGTGATTGACACGAACCTCCAGCGGGGGAAATTTTTTCTTGTTTTTTTTTTTTTAAATGTCAAGAATTGCCTACTGTCTTTTTTTACACTACACTTTTTTTTGGTGAATGAGTAGGGGTACAACCAACTCATTCACATGGAGGGGACTTCAGGACCTGGGGGCTTTCAGATTCTGATAAGCCTCCTGACCACAGATCCCCACAACCCTGGCCCTTGGCCACACCAACACGGGGAAAAGGTGTTTTGGGTGGTGGGGGGGGGGGGAGGGAGTTAACTTGTCACCCCCCCCCCCCCCCATTTCCTGCATGCTTGGATAAGGGTCTGGGGAGGCACACCATATTTTAAAAATCCATACCAGACCCAAAGGGTCCAGTATGAACTGGTGTTGCATACACACGGTCAGACAAAGTTAATCGGAAAATCTGATCATTCTGAACGTGATGACGTTCGTCCGTTACGACGGGACTATGCTCACGTTAGTAGCCAATAGCTTTGGTCTCGTAATTTTGATCTGAGCATGCGTGGCACTTTGTCCGTCGGAATTCTCAACACATGATCGGAAAAAGTCTGAAAGGATTTTGTTTTCGGAAAATTTGAGATCCTGAATTTCCGACAGCGTATACGAGGCATAATACTTTGTTGAAGCACCTTTTGATTTTATTACAGCACTCAGTCTTTTTGGGTAGGAGTCTATTAGCATGGCACATCTTAATTTGGCAATATTTGCCCACTCTTTGCAAAAACACTCCAAATCTGTCAGATTGCGAGGACATCTCCTGTGCACAGCCCTCTTCAGATCACCCCACATTCCATCAATGGGATTCGGGTCTGGTCTCTGGCTGGGCCTATACAAAAATCTTCATGTGGTGAAGCCATTCCCCTGATTTGGATGTATGCTTTGGGTCGTTGTCGTGCTGAAAGATGAAGTTCATCTTCAGCTTTATACCAGAAGCTGTTCATAATTCCCTCTACCTTGACCAAGGCCCCTGTTCCAGCTAAAGAAAAACAGCCCCAAAGCATGATGCTGCCACCATCATGCTTCACTGTGGGTACAGTGTTCTGTTGGTGATGTGCAGTGTTTTTGCACCAAACATATCTTTTGGAATTATGGCCAAAAAAGTTCAACCTTCGTTTCAGCAGACCATAAAACACTTCCCCACATGCTTTTGGTAGACTTCAGATGTGTTTTTGCAAAAAACAGCCATTCTTGGATGTTTTTCTTCATAAGGAAAGGCTTCTGTCTTGCACTCTACCCCATAGCCCAGACATATGAACACTACGGGAGATTGTTGTCACATGTACCACACAGCCAGTACCTGCCAGATATTCCCGCAGCTCCTTTAATGTTGCTGTAGGCCTCTTGGCAGCCTCCCTGGCCACTTTTCTTCTCGTCATCAATTTTGGAGGGATGTCCAGTTCTTGGTATGTGCTATTGGTTGTGCTATATTTCCTCCATTTGATGATGACTGTCTTCACTGTGTTCCATGGTATATCTAATGCCTTGGAAAGTCTTTTGTACCCTTTCTCATGACTGATACCTTTTAACAATGAGATCCCTCTGATGCTTTGGAAGCTCTCTGCGGACCATGGCTTTTGCAGTAGGATGCGGCTAAGAAAATGTAAGGAAAGACCTACTAGAACAGCTGAACTTTATTTGAGGTTAATCAGAGGCACTTTAAATGATGGCAGATGTGAACTGACTCATATTTAACATGAATTTGAATGCGATTGCTTAAATCTGAACACAGCTACATCCCCGCAGTTATAAGAGGGTGTGTACACTTCTGCAACCACATTATTCCACCCCCCCCCCCCCAAAAGATTTCAGTTGGTTTTTCAGATGAGTTACAGTTTATAGGCAACATTAAAAGGTGGAAAACGTTCTGAAATCATTTATCTTTGTCTAATTTTTTTACATCACAGAAACCAGACATTTTAACAGAGGTGTGTAGACTTTTTATATCCACTTGTAGGAAAACATGCAGGGAGGCTACAGGCAGTAAAAAAGTCATACGCTGCAGTAAAAACGTCCAATGTGCATGAGGCCTAACACTTAACTATCCTAGCACCACATTTTCCCTGGTTTAAACACTGAAAAACCTAAAAGGTAACTAGAATGGCTAGATGAACTTGGCCTTTACCGTATAGTAAAGAGAACATTGTTCTTTATCAGCATGCTACCCACAGAACAAATTTTGCATCACTGTAAAAATTTGTGTCCACAGAATACAGGAGGAGAAGTAAACACAAAGGAAGTCACTAAGTCCTCAGAGAAGACTTGGGCTGTAGCCACTGTATACACACAGGACTGTAGAAAACCAGGCACATATGATGGGGCCTGAGCTGCCTAAACTAGGACATCTGACCCAGCGGACACAAAACAGACACATACAGTGAAGGAGAACGGATTCCGATGGAAAACTCTGCTTCATCTGTTGGAGTCAACAGGACTTCATCCATCACAACAGCCTATGAAATATTTGTGGGATCTCAACAAGCAGCTGCCCAGATGACTATTTTTTTAATTTTTAAAGTGGATGTAAACCCCTCACATATACCCAGTGAAGTGAACAGCCTCAGATGATACACCGAGATTAAACAAATCTCCCTACATAAGTTTTACTTGTATATCTGCCGTCTTCAGCTTTCTACAAACTTTTAGAAAGTGCATATCGTGTTAGCAATTTCTCTTTCTGTTTCAGCAGCAGGATAGGGGTCTGGGCTAACACTGAACTGATTGGAGGAAAGCCCCCCCTCCACATATGCAGAGGAACAAAGAAACATGCAGAGCTGTGCTGTGACTAGACAATCTATCTGCTTATCTGTCTCTATGTTACCTCCCTGATGCAAATTTCCAGCTGCTTTCTCCTGTGTCGTAGAGCTTGTCAGAGGTTATCTTGCTTATAACAGAACAGAGCAGCAAAAACACAGCTGCAGATGTATGCGTCTACATTAAATTTCATGAATGGGTTTTACATCCACTTTAACTTTTTAAAATTTGAGGAAAATATAGAAATGTGAGTTTTACCCATGAGGGGTCTGATGGTATACAGGCAAAATTGAAGCTACATTGCAATTACAACCAAATCTCAAGAATATAATCCAGGTGGGGTCCAGAGACACTTGTTCAATTCAGTGAGTAGACCCTATTCATTCTAGACAACCACAATACCACATGTCTTTTCAATACAAAAGCATTACACCAACAGCTAACCAAACAAGCAAATCCGGTCTGAGGGGTGGATCCAGAGTGGAAACGGTCCTATCCAGAAGAACATGCCCAGATCCAGACGGCTTCTTTGAGATGCACCTTCACTGCAGATCCCCAGCTCATTGGTACCCTCGTTCAGCAGATCGCCAGCTTATCAGTACTCTTGTTCAGGAGATCACCTGCTCGGTAGTACTCCCAGCTCTGCTGATCACCTGCTCAGTAGTAACCCCTAGCTCTGCTGATGCTCTGGTTTGCTATTCCTCACCTCGTGCTATATTTCTCTTACACTGCGCAGCACGTATGACATTGCTAGTTTCTCCTGCTTTGGTTCTGGTTCCTGCGCTGGTCCTCTGCTAGTCAGTATTCTCTCTCTCGTCCTTGCTCACCTTCTGCTATGGCGATCCTATGTTGTACACCATGTGTTCCATTAGCTCAGCTCTGGTTCAGACCCCACTCACCTTCCTGCTTCACACCAAATGGGACCCCTGTACCGGATACTCCCAGAATATATGCACATGAACTGGAAGTGACGTCTTTTTGAGAGCCAGCTGTTGAGTGTTAGTTTCGTCAAAATTTGTCAGCTGCCTTTTTACGATGACGAAAACTAATCCTCAGACCACCGTCCGTCCAGAGCACTGTGCAACATTACAGGCCTCAGACCACTGTCCATCCAGAGCACTGTGCAACCTTACAGGTCTCCTTAGACCGTCTATCCAGAGCACTGTGCAGCATTACAGGCCTCCTCAGATGGTCCAGAGCACTGTGTGCATTGCACGCCTCCTTACACCACTGTGCAGCATTACAGGCCTCCTCAGACCACTGTGCATTACAGGCATCCTCAGACCACCATCCAGAGCACTCGCATTAAAGGCCTCCTCAGACCACTGTCCAGAGCACTTTGCAGCATTAGAGGGCTCCTCAGACCATCCAGAGGGGCTAAATCTGTATTTGTGAGCTTGTTCATACCTTAATACAATGAATAAGAACATATTCAAATTTTAAACTCCAGGAGTATAATGAGTTTGGAAATTCTAGAGAAATGCTTAAAAAAATATATTACAATTTAACAAAACTCATTAGTTTAAAAAATATACTGTAGATTGTAGTCGACTAAAATGTACTGTGGATTCTAGTCGTCTAAATGCGTCAAACTAAAACAATTACAGATGACTAAATAGGACTAACACTAACTTAACTAAATAAGACTAACAACTTTTAGTCAAAAGACTATAAACTAAAACTAAACCAGAAGCCTTCCCAGAAGAATGGAGGCTGTTCTAGCCCCCCTTTAGTGAGCCATTTGCTGGGCAGCCTCACTTACCAATATGGGGGCTCAGCAGGTGGGCTTGCAAAATAAATGTCAGGATTTGATCATAGGTTCACCTGCCTAAATCACAGGAATTACTGATCATTTAGAAAGTGGTTTTCACTGAAAGCAACCTCTGCATATACATTTTGTTCATCATATGCTTCATTTTACGTGTCTAGGTTTATAACAGATATATTTACGGTGTGCTCCATGGATTCCTCCATATGGGAACTACGCTAAACAACTGCTGTGTGAAAAACTATACACGCTATGAGTGATATGTGATCCCTTTATCTGGTTTTCAGGGATCAATGGGAATGGATTAAAAAATGTATATAAACAATAAAATGCAGCACAATTTCTATTAGTATGGGGTAGGCCTGATGACAACACACTAAACACAACTGCTTATGAAAGAATAATCAGTGGGGTGGGAAATTGATTATATTTTCCAAATTCTATAATAATTTCATTAGATTAACAGCTCCAGTGTGTAAAAGGTTCCCATGATGGATTCTTAGAGCAATTCGCTCTTCTATAGCGTTTCTGAAAAGCTAGCAAGCGCTTTGTGCGTTTTGAAAATTACTAATCATTACATAAATCTTATTTTGTTATTCTTTCTCATCTATGTTCTCAATTACCAAACAGTCTGTTTGAAAACAGCAGGTACCTTCCTGATTTACAGATTCCATGAGCAATAAATTGACTAAAATAAATACATTGCAAGGCTCTTTCAATCTGCTTTATTATATTTCATCGCGCTGTGCTATTTACAGTATAAATAAAATGAAGAAAAAATATGAAATTAAAAAGGAAGGAAGTACAAAAATACAACAAAGTGAAAACAGATTCAGACAAGTGCTAAGAGGGGGACCCAAAACCAAAAATGTAATATATTAGAGAATGCCAATCATTAGATGTGGTGGCTGCCTTAGTTATTTTTTTTTCTTAGGCCTTTTCCCTCTGCTTTCACTAGGTGATCTGGCTAGTAGCACACCTCCTTTGTGTGCCTACAAAGCATTGTGAATCTGGGGGGGGATTGTTAGATGTACTATCAGATTAAGATACACTAACAAATTAGATTTTTCTAATTTTTTTTTTTATTGGACATGTTTTATAGCAGAAAGTAAAAAATATATATTTTTTTTTTAAAGTTGGCAATTTTTATTTGGGTACAGTATCACACGACCGTGCAATTCACCCCAAAGCACCTTGTCCCCATGTTTTCTGCCTCTATTCATTCTTCTATTAGAAGTATCTCACAAAAAATTTCAATTATGTTGCAGATGATGCCTAAAACCTGACTTGTATGTTCGTGCAGAGTTCTTCACACAAGCAGGAAATGACATTTTTGGAGGCATTCTGTACCCCAGCGCTACAGAACCAATAGTATGAATTCACAGTGAGCTTTGGAAAAAGGAACTGCTTGTAGCGGAATAGCGCTTTACCCACCCATAGGGTTTTAACATCTTTGCTTGTTTTTACTTACACAGCTTCCATTTCCAGGTCATCCATGTCCTCGTCTTGTGGAAGTTGAAGGTATGGGTTGTCTGATGCTGGTCGGAATTTGTACCCGGTCAACACAATGAAGACAAACGTGGCCAATTCATCTAGTAGCTGCGAGAATCACAAAATATAATCATTTCCGTACATATACTATATTCAGTAGTTAAGAAAAAGGCTTAAATATTTACCATTTGCAACCAGTAGGTGGTGAGCTCTAAACAACATTGGCAATTCACATTCCTCCCTAGCAAAGACAGGACTGTCTGACTTAATAATTTACACATTTTCTAACAAGCTTTGGAAAGATAAAACACAGCAAAGTCATGAGTGTGAAATCACCTCTCTCTAAAGCCTAGTACACACAGGCTGAATGTCGGTAGGCATCAGTCTGTTCAACAGAAACCGACCGACATTCGGCCCATGTATACGGTGGCCGGCTTCTGTCGAAGGGGCATGCCCCCCTGTCAGAACACCATAGTACAGCAGGGGATATTGCTGTACTAACATCAGATTGTTAGTACAACAGCTCCGACCTGAGCAGTCAGGTTTTTTTAGTTGAACTGTCTGGTTTGAAAAAAAAAAAAAAAAAAAAAAAAAAAGTGTACGAGGCTTAATAGCTTTAACTTAAGCCCCATACACATGAAAGTAGGGAGACCTAAGCTGGTTCAGTAAAAAACATCCGACATTCAGCATGTATCCGTCTGTCCGAAAGAAGCCGGCTTGTCGGACAAGCATGCTGGAAAACCAGCAGCCGACTGACTCCAGATCAGCACTCTCAGCACTGGTCAGTGTTCTGACAGGGGGGGCTCATCCCCCTATCAGAACACAACAGCTCAGTGGGGGGAGATTGGGGTACTAACTTTGCATAGTTAGTACAATGGCTCTGATGGGAGCTGTCAGTATTTTTCATTCAACCCGAAAAAAAAACTTGAAGTGCATACCAGGCATAACGCAATGTTGTCACCTCTCTGCCTGCAGCCTGACAATTGGACAATGCAGACGCAACACAATATTAACCACTTGCCGACCACTGCACGCAGATTTACGTTGGCAGATTGGCACAGGCAGGCAAAAGGGAGTACCCGTATGGCCCTTTGAATTTGTCGCCTAGCGCGCCTCGCAAACTCTATGTTCGCTGGCAGCCCGGGATTGCGGCGAGGAGAGGCAGAATGGGTAAAGGCATTTTCCTGTTATGCCTAGCAACACGACAGGGATCTACTGCTCCCCGTCATTGGGAGCAGTGATCTCTGTCATGTTGTAGTGAGCCCATCCCCCTACAGTTAGAACACACTTAACCTCTTCCCTGCAAGTGTCATTTAGACAATAATCAGTGCATTTTTATAGCACTGATCTCTGTGTAAATGACAATGGTCCCAAAATAGTGTCAAAAGTTTCCGATGTGTCGGCCCATGATGTCACAGTCACGATAAAAATAGACATTACTAATAATAATAAAAAAAATAAATTATAATAAAAATGCAATAAATCTTTCCCCTATTTTGTAGACGCTATAACTTTTGCGCAAACCAATCAATATACACTTATTGCGATTTTTTTTTACCAAAAATATGTAGAATACATATCGGCCTAAACTGTTGAAGAAATTCTTTTTTTTATATTTTTGGGGGATATTTATTATAGCAAAAAAAAAAACATTGCTTTTTTTTCAAAATTGTCAGTCTTTATTTTTGTTTATAGCGCAAAAAAAAACACCCCCCAAAAAAAAAAAAAAGAGGTGATGAAAGGACGCCAAAAGATAGCTCTATTTGTGTGGGGGGGAAAAGGACGTCAATTTTGTTTGGGTACAATGTCACACGACCGCGCAATTGTCAACTAAAGCGACGCAGTGTCGAATCACAAAAAATGCTCTGGTCAGGAAGGGGGTAAATCCTTCCGGGGCTGAAGTGGTTAAGCTATCATGTTTGCTCCTGCCTCCTGTCAGCACATGTATATGTTTTACAGCTCCATACAATTGGCTCCTACTGCTGCCCTTCCCCAGAGTGCTGCTGTGTGGGGTGTGATATCAAGATATTATTTTTAAAGAAAAACACAAGCACATTAGGTGGTGTTTTTATATCTGCCAGAAGTTCAGCTCAAATAGTGAATGAATGAGGACTAAAGTTGTAGGATAATATTCTCTGTTAACGAGTGGGAGTGGAAGATTCTTTGTAAATAACGGAGTCCATCCATGAAGTGTGCTTTGATTGAATCTTTGTCACATCATGATTGGTGCTAGGTATATGGCGAGTTGAACACAGTACAGGCTTGACAGTACTTCAGGTTAGACAAAGGGTTGAAAGACTCATGTTTGTAGAAGAATTTTGACTTTTTCACTGTAATGCTTTTAAGATAAAATAAATAAAGAACTACTCGCTGAAAAAGATGCTGTACAAGCCCTCGGTGCAGATCACCTAGAAAAGAGCCACTCCAGCACATACATTTAGGCTTTGTTCTTCATGTGGCCAAATTGGCCATGGTGCAGCAAGTATGCTGTGAATAACTGCAGCCAGGAGCCCAGGTGTGTGTGGGCAGCTGCAGATCGGAAGTCTGTGTAAAACGATATGCGACACAAAACAATCTCCTGCGCTCAGGCCCTTAGTCCATATGTAGGTGGTGTGGCCAACCCTTTGGATAAAGTGTGGAAAGTCAAAGGTCTTGCTGCCCTTCTCAGAACAATGGGTGTCCTTGAAGGCTGTAAAAAATAAAAAACAGGGAGGGCGCAGTGCATTACCAAAGATACAATTTGACTAGTAAAAACAAAGGTCATACTCGCAAACAAGCGTTTAAAAAACGCTTAACATTACTTACTTAATTACTTATTAAAGATTCGGAGCCGTGTCTTCCAGACACCTGCAACCTGGACCGGATATTAGGAGGAACCAGATGGCATTGCAAAACGGCTTACGCGTTACAAGGGATTAGCCTCTTCATCAGAGCCTCAGTGGTGATGAAGAGGGTACTCCGTCGTAACGTGTAAGCCGGTCCTGGTTGCAGGTGTCTGGAAGACACGGCTCCGAATCTTTGGAGTAATGTTAAGCCTTTTTTAAACGCTTGTTTGAGTATGACCTTTGTTTTTACTAGTCAAATTTTATCTTTGGTAATGCACAAGGTCGCTGCGCTCTCCCTGTTTTTTTTATAAAATTATATGCGGACAGCAGCCACAGCCATCTACTGATGTCTGGATGTAATGTCACAGCCAGCGATTACCTGGACTGTTGATCGTCCCTAGATGCAAGCTACATACATCCTAACATGCGACTTATACTTCCTTCTTTAATGTATAAACTCAGAAAAACATGGTCTTATGTTGGGGACTTTATATGTTCCTAAAAGACAATTTAATACTGGAAAGCAAAAAAGGCTAACAAATTCACCTCAAACACTCTAAATACGTTTGTCGTCCAGCAGCATTCACAGTGTTACTGGCTTACCTCGTACATCCATTTCCATTTGAAAGGGACTGCGACCTTGATGAAGATGGCGATGATTCGGGTGAAGTAGATGAAGCAGACAATCTGTGACAGAAAGAAATGGGAAAATTTAGATATGCCATCTAGAAGGCTGAGGCCTATTTGCTTTGTATACTACAAACCACTTGGCGTACAGAGCGGTCTGTCCAAAACTGAACCCCCCACTTCACAGCAACATGCTGCCATCTCTGCGAAACACATGTCAGCCTGCAGATCTGGGATTAATCTGGCAGAGAGGAATTTATGGCACCCACTTAATATATCACTCTGTGAGCTGCAGGTTATTATGTCTGCATCTCAAGCACCCAAGGCCATCTCCTGGATAGATTAATATAATGCAATTACTGTGGGAGCCGGCTATCTATTCATCCACCCGCCCAGCCAGCTATCAATTCTCATTCACCAGGGGACAGTAGCATCCTCAGCTCAGTTTAAAGAACTGCTGGGTGTTAGCAGCAAAGTAAGGTGGGTCCCATTTATAGCTTGTATGTGACAAAGAATCACAGAAGAGCTTGTCTGTAAGTCAGCTCAACTAATGCAGAACATTTCCCCAATAAACAGAAAAATCCTCATCTTTTACACTAACAATACATACTGCCAATTGGAGGCACTTTCAACCTGCTTTTACAAATGTGATGGGACAAATCAAGTCAACCTACTACAGACAGTTTACATTTATATCTGGACAACTGGGGTGGTGGTATGTTGCATCAATCCATTTGATTGTTTTTGAATGGACTGAAGAAGCTGGTTGAAGAAAGTGGTTTCAATTGCCAGATGGCCAGCATTATGCATAAATAAATGTTCATTCAGTAGTCATTGTTACAGAAAACCTGCACGGGGAGAAGTACTTGGTTGTAACAGCTTTAATATATTCAAGTCACAGATCTAAGAAAGCATGCAGTGATGTTAAGGCCAAGTGAAAACTATTGAGCTACATTCTTGTTTGGAGTCGGTGACTGAAATCGTAATGAGGTCATAAGATCAGATGTAATTCTGTTTTGTCACTCTTGTGATCCAGGCAGTCCAGACAGACAGCTTAGTCAGGCTGATTTTGTCTCTTTTCTCTGCGGACATTAAAAGTGGATTTTAAACCAAAAGCGTAATATATTGCTGCTGATCAATTCCTTAATGTGGTGACTGAATTCATTTTCTTGAGGCCTTTTCCCTTTCTTTTTGATTGGTGATCCATTAAGTAACACACTTCCGGTCTTAGGGTGGCTCCATTCTGAATGAAGGAGCAACAGAGACAACTTTGCACAGCAGCATTGTCAATCTGGGGGGAGGGCAGACTTAAGTTGGGTACACACGGGCCGAATGTCAGGAGACAATGGGCGGTTCAAAAAAAAAAAAAAAAAAAACACGACCGACATTCAGCCCATGTATATGTTGATTTGTCTGATAGAAGCCAGCAGAGCATGCTGGAAAACCAGCACCTGGCGGACTCCCTATCAGCGCTTTCAGCCAATGGCAGCAGATCGGAGTGTTCTGGCCGTGGGAGGAGCATCCCCCTGTCAGAAAACAACTGCTCAGAGGGGAGGAGATCGCTGAACCATCCTTGCATGGTTATTACAGCGTCTCCAACCAGAGCTGACCGTTTTTTTCCCCCATTCAACCCACGGGGTTGAACGAAAAAAACAAAAAAACAAAGTGTGTACCCAGCTTTAGATGTAGTTGCCTAAGAAATTAAAGTCAAATTCCTGCTAACACCTGTTTAACCAGATATAGCAAAAGTTTTGTCTCCTTTTGGGATACAGGTTTTACATAAATGAATAAAAACTGGCAATTGTAAGCATCCCTATCCATGTAAATGGTTTGTCTTTTTATGGACAGCTTAGGAAGATGAAAAATAACCGACTTGCTGGATACATCATTAGGGAAAAATAAAAGGCATAGAGGTCTAAAAAAAAAACAAAAAAAAAAAAAAAAAAAAAATCAGCCATCACATTTCAGAATTTTGTAAGTTGCAATAATGGAAATTCCTTTTCTTAGAGTACATCAGGGGACACAGAGCAACTAAATCTCCATTATGATAGGGTTATGCTGCCATCTTCAGTCCCTTCCTAGGCATAACCCCTCCCTGTTAGGCAACAATTTAGATTTTGTAGCAAGCCATAAACCACAAGACAGAGGAGCGGGACCCCTGTGTCCTGTGATGTACTCCAAGAAAAAGGATTACTTGTAAACCAAAATCCCATTTTCTTAGAAAACATGGGTCACAGAGCATCTTCATATCCATTATGATAGTAGTGTCTCAAAGCATTGAATATGAGGCCACTTTCACACGTTCGGCACGCTCAGATCCGCCTGTCCGTTTTTCAGGTAGATCCAAGCGGGCCACCCATTGACTTCTATGGGGAGACTGATGTGAGCGGAGAGGTGTCCGGCTGACATCTGATAAGATCTGTTTAAAACAGACAAATGGCGATACGTTCAACATTCCTCCAGCGGATTGGATGAAAATGGACAGGCTGTCTGTTTTCATCTGATCGCCCCATAGAGACCAGCGGGGCTCTGACAGGTCCGTGAGAAGAGACGGATCTATCATCCGCCTGCTCAGTGGGGATCAATGGAGCGATCCCCCGCTGAGCTAGTGGAGTCCGTCCAGTGGATCCACAAAAGGAAAGAGGCCTGAGGGGAAGGAAACACAGCAACAAGCCAACTGGATCAAAACTAAACCATAACAGGTTAGAATATCAGGCAGTAGTCTGCAAAACATACTGACCTGACCTAAGTTAGTATCCTCGGCGGCTCTAGCATCCACCTGTTAGAACTTTGTAAAAGTATGAACCGAAGACCAGGTAGCAGCTTTATAAAAACAAGCTAAATGAACCCTGATGATGAATAGCCCAGAAAGCACCATCACTACTGGTAGAATGAACCGTCACCAAAAATGGTGAAACTTTGCCCTTTAGACTATAAGCTTGATTAAAAAAAAAAGCTGATGGGTCCATTGAGAAATAGGAGCTTTGGAAGCAGTGTGACCCTTGGGTGGGCCTTCAGAAAGCACAAAGAAAGAATAGGACTGCCAAATAGCAGTAGTCGACTTCAAGGTTAACACTTAATAGCAGAAACCACATCCAAAGTGAGAACAGCCTTGTCCCTCGGCATTGGAGGCTTAGGACAAAAAGACAGCAACACAAAGTCCTGGTTGAGATGGAAAGAGGAATCCACCGTGAGTAAAAATGACGGCAGTGGCCAAAGAACCACCCTGTCATGGTGGAGCACAAAACTCTGAGGCCGGTTATTGAACCATATGTTTACCCTTAAGTGGTAATAGAGTACCCTTTCCCACAGTTTGCTTCTGGATGTATTTATCCAAATCAAGACCAAACAAATATTTCCCCTTGAAAGGGTAAAACGTTCTGCATGCCTCTGGCAGGGTAACTCGGCTGACCAACAATTCAGCCATAAGATTGTGCATACGTGTACGGTCAAGACTCCTAGACGAGAAATTTGTTGTATGAACTTCAAGGTGTCAAACTGAGAAGCACATGGGAAATCTAGGATTTTGATTGTTTCGGGAAACTCTGCTAGAAGGATCCCTCTCATCAAGAGATGAGCGCAGACCTTGAGGCTTTGGCAGACTCCTATTGCCACAATTGCTGGCTCTAAAGCTGTTCCTACCAGAGCAGATGAGGCTTTAAATAATGCCTTCAGACATTTGCCTGAGGCACCTTTAAACACTGGGACATTGTCCACTGGGCATGAAAGGTTCTTAATGGAGATTGGCTGATCTGGCAGTTTCCTAAGGCATTCTCCATTTCTTAGTGAACTCATTCTCCAGGGAGAATTGCTGAGCGAACATGTTTTCACCCTGTCAAGGTTAGCTGTTTGCATACAAAACATCCTTTACATGAGGCTGTAAAGGGAAGGATTGATGATCTTGTGGTGGCTACCACAATCCAAATCCTAAGACCTTTGGAGAAGAGGACCTGAGAACTGGTAGCTTCAAAAATCGGTTCCAAATTCTGCTGTACTCCAGCAATAGCAGATGAGAATTTCCCCCTTGTCATAAAAGAACTAGAGGAAGGTGTCCCAGAACTAGTGGAAATACTAGCTAGTTGGATGGGTCAGAGCCGCATGGAACAAACTGACCTCCAGAGGATATATTACACAGGGGCTGTGTTCAAGTTCTTCCCTACCTGAAAAGGGGTGGTTATCAGGGAAAGGTACCAGCAGGGCTACTCTAGGGTACTCATCATTCTTCCGTTGGACCCCCTAGGGCACAGGTGTGAAACTGGCAGCCATCCAGCTAATGGGGAACTACAAATCGTATGAGGCATTGCAAGGCTGACAGTTACAAGCATTACTCCCACAGGCAGAGGCATGGTAGGACTTGTAGCTCCCGGAGGGCCGCCAGTTTGACACCCTGGCCCTAGGCGGTCCAATCATTACCCATCATGTTGGGCAATGCCAGAATGGCCTTCAGGAACTGCCCGGGACCTGTAGAGCACCCTAGTGGTCCACAAGGCACTATATCATTGTGCAGGGTCCAGTGCAGACCAACAACGTTACAGGCCTTCCTGGCATGTCAAGGGTGGGATCGCAGTACCATTCTTCTTAGTGTTGAAAATCCATTAGAAAAGGTAACTGGAAAGAGATAGTCTCCTAATCCCAGGTGGAATGGTTGACTAGCTAGCCTAACGGGGAAAGGTTAGGCCTAGGAGAGGACCTCCTGTCTTTTTTGCCATTGTTCAATCAGCTCAAGGCAGCAGAATAAACTTATTGTAATAGATGTGAAGATGCTATTTGTCCCATGTTGTAAATTAAGAAAGTAATACTTTTGTAGGGGGGAGGGGGTTCACAACCCAACTCCAGCTAAAAAACTGATCAATAAAGGAGGATCCCTGCATTGATAAGGTAATCATTTTGCCCTTGTCAGCAAGCCCAGTGTTAGAATGACCACACTGTAAGATGCATTACAGCCCTAACTGGCCCACAATGCTACACCTTCCTTCCCCACCCTAAGTTTGACTGTGCAAGGTAATGGAAAGGGGCTAATATAATAAACAGATACAGGTCCTTGTACTAGCTGTGTATTATACATGTAAAGATTTTTTATGAAAGGACTATAAAGAATGGTGAACTTCTATACTTACCTGAAATTTGGCTTTAATAAAGCAAACCTGTTAATTACACTCAATAACGTAATGATTCTGTGTTTTGTTTACAGAGAATTTAGCAAATATGATTCATTTATAATGTACATGGTAAGGTCTTCACTCTTTTGCAGGTCTTGTATTTTCTTTTGTCTTTTTATTTTTTTAAACTGCGTGGGCTTGCATTTTTTTATTAAATTATGTGAACTCTTTACCTCAAATGGGTGAAAGTTGTTATAGTAACTGTGTGAGCTTTTCCTTCTGTGCCCAATTTCACATGGAATGACCCTGCACCATTCCCAAAGTTCTCTACAAACAGGCCCTATCACCAGCGAGTTCAATTTCTAAGTCTGGAACATTTTTTCCACAGTTTTTAGTCTCAATATTGAAGGAGTTAACTTTATTGTATTTTAAATTTGGACTTAGAAAAAAAAAAAAAATATGTTTTATATCATTTTAGATTTATATTAATTAAGGAACACTCGGAGAGTCATGTTTTTTGCACAGCAGTAGCCTTTTCTTTTCAGACAATGCATTGTGCCTCCAGCCAATAGAGACGTGTTCCTTGCTAAGCAAGTATAAAGAAGATGGTATCTGCACCCTCCAAGAAGATGAAAAGGTCTATGTATAGGCATCTTTAAATGTCTGCATTTAGATCATGTGTCTCTTAAATTAGATTTTAAGAGAAGAAAGCTTTACTTTAAACTGTAACTTAAGTCTGTCAATTGCAAATGCAGCATACATTGTGTACATACATTACTTGCCAACCACTATTTCCTAATTTCTGTCCCCTTCTTTCTAGGTTTGAATTCCCCCACTTTTGCTGTGAAAATTACTAATTTTCAGTTTGAATTCTGTTATTTTCATGGATAAACCACAGATGTGTTCAATCAAACTTGTAGTTAATTTTTATTCTGCTGTAGTCTGTAAGCCATGTGATTACCCTCCTCCTCCTTCACCCTCCCCTTCCTTTGTATAAATATTGCTAGTCTTGTCAACAGCCACTGAACACGCAGACACGATCCAAGGCCATGCAGGAGTTTATAAGACTCATGGCCTATGAAGAGTTGAAATCAAAATGTTGATGCATATTGAACCTGCCCATCTAACCCCTTTTAGTATAAACTAAAACCATTAGCTTTTAACTGTATTCCATTGGTATTTCTAAAACTGGCCGTATACTATGCACATCTTTGCCTGATGAACCAGCCAAAATCTGCTATATGGGTGGGCCCTGTCAGCTCCCTCTTACCCAACACCCTTCGATTTAAATAAATCGAAGGAGCTGGATTAAACATATCAGGTCAAACACAGTAGCTGCATGGAATAAGATGTAGCCCCTGGTCAGGTTTTCTAACAGCTGCCGCAGTAGGCAGCTGTCAGCAACCCAAACAATATTCACAATGGGATGGAGGAATCATTTGGATTTTTTTGTTCAACCCACAGGCTGAACGAAAAAAAAAATTGACAGTTACTTACCGATAACTGCTTTTCTAGGAAATCTTCAAGGACGGCACACCTGAGAGATGAGAGGCTCCTCCCTACAGGAAACACATTCAAGCGACAGCTGTTTTAAGTCCCCACCCTTCCCCTTGATCCTCAGTTTGTAGAGAAGTAACTCCTGAACCCGGTTCACAAGGGAAATCATTCCTCATAGATACTCACCTTCTAGTGTTGTACAATTTTCCCTCCTCCAACGGGCGGGAAGTAGGCCTGCCGTCCTGGAAGATTTCCTAGAAAAGCAGTTACCGGTAAGTAACTGTCAATTTTCTCTAGTCATCTTCCAGGACGGCACACCTGAGAGGATAAACAAGTACCTCAGGCCTACCTTAGGGTGGGACCACTGCAAGACCCTCTTGGCGAACCTTGGTTCTGCAGTGAGCTTTACCTCCACTCCATATGCTTGATGAAGGTATCTTAGCTGGATCATGCTGCTGATCTGCAGGTCTGCTCCACAGATGTCCCTGCCTTTCCTGCTTCGGATGCAGGATCTAGGTGGCGTGGGCTCTTAAAGATAGAATCAGAAAACATGTTAAACTTGTAGGTTAGCAATGTTGCCTGTCTCACACATCCAACAACATGGCCTATTGTACCTGTAGGTGCTACTTAGAACCACTAAAAAGATTAATCAGATACCTGTGTTGTAAGACAAGGACACTACATTGATCAATAAGAGGGCCCGTCTTAACACTACCCTATTCAGGGAAATAAAACTGCAAAAAGGGGGGGGGGGGGGGGCCCTGACAGACCTTTTTTGTTCCTTTTTATCTTTACGTCAGCAAAGACTAAAGGGAAGCCTACTTAAGGGTAATAGATTAACAAAGGCTTGATCCCTGGGTTTAAGGCATGCCCAATCTATGGCTTTACTTACGCCTGAGAGCCTACTTCAGGAGATTAAAGTCCATAGCAGGAGTAGAACACCCATATTTCTACATCTAGTTTTGCTACAAGGGCGAAATGAAGGCCAAGCACCGAGCCGTAACCTATTCGGTCGGGTATACATCTTTATATTTCATCGTCAGGCCAGAACACTCCTCTGAACAGAACTTCCTAAGTTCTTACTAAACAGGGCGATTCATTATCCCCTTCCGCCAGTGTCCCATAACCCTACTGGGCTTAAACCCTAGGAAATGGTACTGGCATCCCAGAATGTAAGGGGTCAAGGCTTTCTGACATATGACGTCTGCAGCCAGAACTCCTGGCCCCTCCACGGAAAAGAAGGCTGAAATACAAAAAGGTGATACATGTATTATTAATATCACAAATAAAAAGATCATAGATTGTGGGCATGGCACAATAGATTTAGACAGAGAATGACACAAGCATAGACAACAATGTTGTGTATCTGAGTGTGACTAGCTAAACCGATACATCAAATATGGGAGGAGACCCAAATCTGAACCTCAATGTAGACAGTCCTCACAGTCTGGTTTTCTAATGTGCTGCCAAGATGTAAAAACATTAAGACACAAGCAAACCTTAAATGCTGCGTATTTCTGAAGTGCAGCTAGCAAAGTCATAACTGATATATAAATACAGAAAGGACGGGAACCCCCTTTACTGTGGTGTTTTACTGATGTACAGCAAAACAAGGCTATAAATATAAGACAGAAAGACCCAAACCTCTATGTTGCGTATTTCTGACAAACCACCAAATACAGTTATTAGATCAATATGAACACCAACTCCCGTGTTGTGCATTTCTGCTGTGCCACAGGGTAAAATAATATGGAACACAAGACAATTCACATCTGTTATTCAGTTCTGTAGTCAGATAGAACCACCACTGAGACAAGACACAAGCAACCTGCAGCATTGTGTTTTTCTGAAGAGCAGTAAGGTAAGGCAATATGAAACAGAAAGCACCAACAAGCTTCAATCTTGAGTATTTTTGCTGTGCAACATAAAAACAGAGACACTAAGAAAAAAACAGACAGCCTTTACAGCTGCAATCTTTCTGGTCTGCTGCAAATTAAGACAATAACTCCATGATGAGTATTCTTGCTGCATAGCAAAACCTCAACCAGAAGGGACAGATAAGCTTAGGGCTCCCACACCTGTGCGACCCAACCTGCGACTGCAAGACGCAAGAGAAGTTATACACTATGGCTTCCAAAGGGTACCATTCGTGTGTGCGACTCCAGCAGTCCCCGATTCCAGGATCCACAGGTCAACAAAATAGCAATTTTCAGGTCGAACAAGTGAGGGGTCCCCAATGCTGTGACTCCCTGGAGGAATGCAGTAACAACCCCCTGCTGTGTATCCCTAGAGAAGCAGTAAGGTAGATGAGAAACACTGCTCACTGCTGTGCCTGATAGACAGACGATAAGGCAGTAAATATAGGACATACAGTACAAACAATCCTTGTGTATGTCTGATGTGTAGCAATATACCAATACTGAGCAGAAATGCCATCATCCTTAATGTGTCTAAGCTGAGCAGCAAAAACAAAAGCAGAAAAAGACAAGCAACCTTCACTGCTATGTCCTTTCTGATATGCAGCCCATAAGGCAGTATATACAAGACATAAAGGACAGACAACCTTCAATCTTGTATATGTCTGATGTGCAACAAAATAAAACAATTCTGAATAGAGATAGCACATCCATATTGAAGTGATTTGACATGCGACTCAACATGTCAAATCGCATGCCTAAAATTGGCCTGATTACCAAAGGCAGTATATGTACTACCCCTAGACCAGGTTCAATTTATTTTTCTGCTATGCAGCCCAACAAATCAGGACCATCAATCTTCACTGCTGCATTTCTGATAAGCAACCAATAAGGCAGTAATACATGACACATATCCCCACAGACAGACCTCAATCTTTTGTATGTCTAATGTGCAGCAATAACAATTATGAGCAGAGATGTCACCAGACTCAATGATGTGCATTTCTGCTGTGCGGCACCAAACCAGAAAGTACAGACCACCTTCACTGTTCCATTTTTCTGATCTGCAGCTAAACAAAGTAGTACCTTTAGGATATAAAGTACACCAAACAAGCTACAGTGCAGTGCATTTCTGATGTACAGCAATATACCCCTTATGAGCAGAGATGTCACAAATCTCAATGTGTATTTCTGTTGTGCCACAAAATATCCCAGCAAGGACAAACCTTCACTACTGGAGGTCTACTGGTGTGCAGCCAAGAAGGAGTCATGGGGTATCCCTTTATGAAATAACCAACAGGGGCAATTTCATAGGCATAGCCTGGGCAGTAGATACTAACCCTTCAACAGTGAAGGAACAAATCCTAAAATGGTTGGACACCTTACTATAGTAGTTGTTGTCCTACCTTACCTCCATAGACTGAGTAAATGCTAGCCAGCTCATACCCAGGTGGGGCTGATCAGCAACTAAAGTCTCAATGAGCCCAGCCCTAGAGACCAATTTAAGACAGCCCCTAGAAGAGGTGGTTACCAATTTAGCCTGGAGGTAAATAGCTACCTGCAGGCTTTAAACAAGCAATCATGTAGCTCTTGCATAGGTTTGCACAGAAAATCCTCAAAAGGATGTAGGAAGCAATTTATGGTAAATGGCCTCTAGATCTGCCACTGAGTGGACTGTAGCCCAAACCAACAAGGTTTTTCTTACCTCCTGCACTATATTATAAACCACAGTGTAAAAGTGGAGTGGGAGGTTGGAGCTTATGAAAAAAATTACCTATAGCAAGAAACCCCCAAAAGGAGGATCTGTCACAAGGGAACCCCGTACTGTGCCACACAGACGATTGGTCCCTGCCCAACATTACGCTACACATCTTGGAACAACTTCAGATTCCTAGCAGCTGGGCTAATAGGGCCAGTAACCTAGTGCACCTGCTGACCAGGAGAGCTTCTGAATCCACCAACCACTGCACAATTAATAACTAGTTCAGTGGTAAACCTGTTAGGTCCCCCCTGTTCGCTATATTCACCCCTACTAATGTACCACAACTGGGCATGTAGGGAGAGGCTGGAAACCTACTGTTGCGATAACCACAGTGTCTCAGCAACAGAGGGAGCTGTGGCTGGTGGTTTTAGCAGTAGCTTCTGGGCTATTTGTATCCCGACCCCAGGTTCTGCACTGCACCAGTCAGTATATACACGGGGAAGGGGGAGCAATGCCTTACCTACCTCTTTCCCATCTGAGGTGGTTTAAGCACACTTGTTCCGCTGCACCACTTATCCACCATACAGCGTCTCTGATGCAAGAGGGAGCTGCGGCTGGTATTTTTAGCAGAAGCTTCTGGGCTAAATGAATCCAGACCCCAGGGGAGATTATCTCAACTGCCCAGAATCCATCTGGCTGGAATTGGGGACTTTGCAGCTAAATTCCCAAGGCAAAGGAAAGTACTCACCGTTGTCGTCTTCCCCTTTTGCCACAGCCACCGGGCTTGCTTTTCCATCCTTATGGTCCACACGCAAGGAGGATAGCCGCCAAAGTGCCCCCCTCAACTGCTGTCCCCATAGGGAGCTGCAAGGTTAGGCTGTGTCCTGCAGTGTACCAGTCAGTATATACACATAGGGGGGGGGGGGGCAATGCCTTACGTTCCTCATTCCCATCCGAGGTGGTTTAGGCAGACATCCACCGTAGTGAACTGGTGCCTCCTCGCTCTCGCGAAAGGAGGATGTGGGCGCCTGCTCCTGCTGACTCTCAGCCTTCCCTCCTGGGTAAGAACGCCGCCGCCATTTTCCCAAAGTTTGAAAATGACACGGGTGCTCGTCGCCGTGCCCTCCCCAGCAGCCCACGCGAACTACCGGGGGCCCAGGAGTCGGGGGACATGCTTCCCCCTGGAAAGAACCGATGGCCAGCCCCCCGTCTGAACAGACGCCTGGACAGGTAAGGAGGGGAGACAGGATAATGGCCCCTGAAGTTCTGGGTACACCACTGTATCCAGGGTCCTTCAGCTCTCAGGGGGGCTCTTCCAATTTCTGCTGCCCCCCCTGAGGAAAAGATAGGGGAACCCCCCAGGAAGGATAATAATATCCTACCAGACCCAGAGGCTTCAAAAGCTTGTGGTCCGGCTCCCAGGGGGAGACCACCAGCCCTAGGCTTCAGGTCATTTGGAAAAAAACAAAACAGTTTCGCTGTGTAGGGAGAAACACAATCAAAAACTGAGGATCAAGGGGAAGGGTGGGGACTTAAAACAGCTGTCGCTTGATTGTGTTTCCTGTAGGGAGGAGCCTCATCTCTCAGGTGTGCCGTCCTGGAAGATGACTAGAGAAAAAATCCAATATGGCCAGCTTTACAGGGTTACCCATTTTCTTATTATTTTGCACTCAAAATGCCTGTAATGCATTTTAGTGCCTCATTTACCATAGCCAGCCTCCAAAAATAAACATATAGTAAACACATTTTTTCTGTTAATCTTTCATTAATTGTTAAAACTAGATGCTAAAAACCTTAGTGTGTTGCTTCTGGTCACTTCACCTGCACCCCCCCCCCCCTAAAAGCACTTCTTCCTTTCCAGAAAGTAAGCAGGCTCTAATGAGGGGGATGGTTTTGGGGGGGGGGGGGAGCAGAAAGTTAAAGCTCTTTGCATTATTAGCACCATCTTCCAGTGGACTAATCACAGTATTATGGAGGATAATGTCACCAAGGAGCTGATTGAGGAGGCACAGTGCCGAGGGCTATGGTGTTACTGATCTGGCACAGGAATTTGGCCACCCTAGGTCTAGCAGAATCAACAGGTAAATACTTTAAAATGAAGGGGCTATCAAGGATAGCAGATTTAGGAGAGTTATAACTAATATTTATAATAAATTTAGTCTTTAGTGTCACTTTAAAAACAAGCTGCTGCACCAAAAAAATCAATCAATTCAAGTGACCAGGTTGGTAATGGCTGCTCTAAAATTCACCCCTTCCTGCTTTGCTTGCCTACCTAGTGGCTACAGAGTCTGATGGGCATTCCCAATATCCAATTAAAGAGCCCCATTTTCTCTAACGCAGAGCCTTTTTTTTTTTTTGCAGTAGTATTAAACACTTTTTTTCCATGGATACATCCTGTGCCTCCTTTCCTGGTAACTCTGCCTACATATCAAAGAAAAAAAAACCTCACATGGTTTGCTATTCACCACTGCAGACTCCAGGTTCACAGCAACGCTTACATTCCCTTTATAGCCTAGAACACTAGGGTAAGTACAGCCTGTAGCCGCTGTCTGGATTGTTTGGAGGTGGGAGCAGGAGTAGCTCACCACCAGGACAATATGTTGCCAAGTATGTAAGGAGCCTGCTCTGTTCTGCCAACTGGCAGCACATTCATAGCTGGCTCCATGGGACCTAGCAATGGGGATGACAGGAATCAGGGGATCAGAGTTTTTTTTTAAAAAATTATCATTTTGCACAATTTTTACATAAGAGTATCACATTTCTGTTTGGTGCCTTATAAAAAAAAAAAAAAAAAAAAAGGGACAGAAGGAGACTACCAGTACAGTTTCGGGGAGCACAGGAGGAGGGCAAGGCTCACAAAGTGGTGCAAATGTAATGTTCAGTTAGCTACACTTAAAGCTATAGTAAACCGCACAAAAAAATGTAATATGGCCCTAGCAGGATAATGTCATGTGCTAATAGTGCATCACTGTCACCACTGACAGGGCTTCCATCTTCACCCAGTCTTCCTTCAAGGCTCGCAGGCTCCAGCCATTTGAATGGCCGAGTC
This sequence comes from Lithobates sylvaticus, assembly GCA_028564925.1. NCBI lineage: Eukaryota > Metazoa > Chordata > Amphibia > Anura > Ranidae > Lithobates > Lithobates sylvaticus. The sequence goes on from CM053033.1 coordinate 115,571,899, forward strand.
ACAGTTTAGTCACTCCCCCGCATAGAAGTCACGGCCTGTGGCACAGAGCGCCAAATGGATGGCATCTTCCACTCAGAGCTCAGTGCACATGCGCCTGCGATGTCACTGGCTGCTACTAATGTAAATATCTCCTAAACGGTCAACGTTTAGGAGATATTTACTGTACCTACAGGTAAGCCTTATTATAAGCATCTCTGTAGGTAAAACTCATTCAGGTGGCTTTACCACCGCTTTAATTCTTTGTGGAATTGAGATAACATAGTTCAACCATTTCCACTCCATCAGTCTGTTCTATACACCCAATCAAAGGGCTGTCTTTACATGCATGGGAGGCACAGGTGCTGCATGTCATTAATTTGAACAGGCTGCCTGCACGAACACCTGTGCCTCCCCTGCAGGTAAATACGGCCCCTTGACCAGGTGTAAAGAACAGTACGCTTGTGTTAAAATGTGTTTAAATGCTGGACTCCATATCAGCTAGACACTAAATGAAGTCAGGCACAATGTTCACTGGAATTACATGTATGTTATAAAATAATGAGCCAGAGTAATATTCAGCTTTTACTATATTTGCCAACATACAGAACCAAAGCCAGCATTTTTACGAACACCTTCCCTCCCCTTTTCATCCAGCTCATCATCTCTTTCACACTCACCATTACATAGTAGTGCCGGAAGAGCTTCAGTTTTGCCAAGTTAATGGCTGCTGTGAAAATAAAGAAAAAAAAAATTAAAAATTACCAAGTGTCACAGATGATGAAATGTTAGGCAGATCATTTTAGCCCTGGCAGTCATTACAGCCAACCTGGTGACCTGACGTTTCTCTTCTTCACTAAGGCCCAATTCACATTGTCGCAACTTCAAAGTCGTGCAACATCGGCACCACTTGCATAGGACTTCTTTAACAGAAGTCAATACAAGTCGTGCCAAAGTCAGACCAAAAGTAGCACAGGAACCTTTTTCATCTAAGCGATTCATGTCACTCATATTAGAAGGGTTCCATTGCACTTAATGGGGTGTGACCCGTGATGCGACATGTGCTCCCAAAGTCGGCGCGCATGTCACACCAGTGTGAACCGGGCCTTAAAGCAGAAGCAAAACACACTTATTTCACGGTTTCAGAAAACAGTTGTATGCTGGAAATGCTAACAGTCACATTTGCTTGTGCCGTCTGCCAAACTGTCAAACCATCCAACTGATCACATGTGCAGCTCCATGGGATTCGAAGATCGAACAGAGGCCAATATGGCAGCTTCCTTGACTGAAAACAATAGTTTTAAATTAAATTTAATTAAATATAGTTGGGCCATCTCCGTTGCCCACAGCCCAAGACTGGACAGTGAAGGAGCAGCAGTAGATGTAGGAGCTCACCTCTCTACTGATTCCTTCTGTGAACAATTACTTTGTCAGTATATATGCAAGCAGTACACCTGATTGGCTACAAGAGTTGCCCCATCTCTCCCTGTCTGAATGGGATTTATGCAATTTAGTTTTATCCATGTTGTTCACAAGTAGCAGCCTTTTGTAATTTTTTTTATTTGATTTATACAGTTCTACAGAATCAGAGTGTTGCACACTGAGCTAATTTCAAATAGTTTATGGAAAGAAAGAACAAAGTCAACCCACTATCAATAAATTTGATCGATGGATAAACATTGATAATTTTATGGATTCGATTAGATTTAGTACATAAAAAAAATAACTGCAATTAAAATAAATCGAAAACAGGAGTCCTGTCAAATAATCCTACACACAGCAACTGACTAAAAATAGTGGATTTTTCATTTAAAATACATTTTTCTTCTAAGCAAACTGAAATCGAAATTAAGATTGAACAACTTGATTTTCACACGTATGGCCAAGCTTTGCACTTGACAAAAGTAAAACTGATCCCTGGGAACTGAAGTGAAGTGGAGTGTCCGTGTGTTTCAGACAACACTAAAGATATACACCAGCACAGCAATGGTCCCAGGCAACACAGGACAGCTCTAAGCTAATGTATCTCAATGTTTATTTGGGAAAACACTGAGCAGACTAGGAAGAGCTGGGAGATTTCTGCACTTGGTGGGGCCATGTGGTCATTGTCTGCAAGAAGAAGCCCTTGTGATCCAAGAATGAGAGTGCTGAACTACAACAGAGGTAATTGCAAATAGTTTATGAGGTTCCCTGAAGTGGTACTTGTTATCTGAAGGAAATCTTTTTAAAGTGTATGTCTGGGCAAAATAAAAGAAAGCATTTCCCCATGTTTCAACCTTTGAAAAATGTAGCAAACACAGAAAAATACCTGTTGAAAAATAAAAAACAGTAAGGTCCTATCTTTTCTGCTGTTGATTGATAACAGAGTGCTTGAGCAGCACTGAATTCTGTAGCAGGATTTTCAGCCCTGACCAATTTCCTGCTGGATTATACAAAAAACTCTGCCCATCCCCAATTATCTCTGTGCTGCTTCACAATCATACATTGGGTTTCATTTACTAAAATAGTATCTGCAAAAAAAAAAAAAAAAAGAAGACGTCCATAGGTTGTCCAAACCCAGAAGCCAGGAATCAATGGGGTTGATTTACTAAAACTAGAGTGCAAAATCTGGTGCAGCTCTGCATAGAAACCAATCAACTTCCAGGGTTTTTTGTCAAAGCTTAATTGAACAAGCTGAAGTTAGAAGCCGATTGGCTACCATGCACAGCCGCACCAGATTTTGCACGCTCAAATTTTAGGAAATCAGTCTCATCAATTTCTTTTCCAGAAAACAATACTACTGCCTTGACTCAAAAAGCCTACCTACACACTGTGTGCAGGAAAAGGGCTCTTGTGAGACGTAGGTTTGGGGGTGTGCCTACACTAATAGGAACCAACCTTCTAACAAGAATTTCACAGGTATAAGAAAGCAGTTTCAAGTCATATTAGGTATTTCTGTATAGACACAAATTACACACAAAAATGAAAGTGGACCTTCACAATAATAAACGTTACTGGAATACCCTCTGTAATCTACAAATCCAGACTATTTACTTTTTTCAGCTTCAGCCTGCCCCCTGCTTCAGTTATCTAGGCGAGAATGATGTCTCCTCTCCAATCCTGAAACCCCCTGCACATCACATATCCCAGGGGGCATCAGCTTCAACACAGTGGCCAGACCTTGTGGCACATCACTAGGGGGATCCTGATGATGCTAGAAGTGAAGATGGCAGTATAGGACCTGGTGTGCAGCATGGAGTGATGAATTCTAGTAGTTCCAACACTGGATTTGCCGGGTGTGTATATGTGCATATATTATATACATTTTTTTTTTTATAATTTTTTTTTTTTAACTCGGCTTAAACTAAGGGGGACTTTACCAATGTGTTTAAGTTCCTCTTTAGTTCAAAAAAGGGAGCCCAAACCATCACAGTTTCCTTCGAAGACGCTGACTTTTTCAACTTTCATCAACCTCTAGTGACTCTCCATAGAAATATAGGCCAAATACATATGGGGACCAGAAGTTAAACCAACAGCCATCATAGGCAGTTTTGGTTGGGATTCTCTGTCTTGGAAACCAATAAAAATGTTTCCACACTCTAGTGATTTTATTATCTATACGATACAGCTTCAGTCCAACCATACAATACGCAGACTACACAGGGGGCGCAAAGTAAAACATCAGGCACTCTGAATACATTAAAAAAAAAGAATGGTACAAATAGAAGAAATAATATCCCCTCCTCAGTCAAATCACTTTACAAATTTCCCATCTAAATTTTGTAGTTGCAGGACAAGGATATGTTCTTGTAAGAGCAACATGGGAATTTTATTGATTCTTTTTGATAAACATATTAAATCACTCTAATACAATGGAACAGAAAATCAAAAGCATTATCTCCAAAGGTTACACTATAAAACATTCAGATATAGCCACTTAGTACCAATTACACTTCTTCCTATATAACCTAATAATTAATGGTGGCAGAGCGGGCAGCAAGGGACCAGACAGTGGTGGTTTTCTAGAATCAGGAGAGGCGGGAAGCAAGAGAGAATTATTTTGATTAAGGCTGGAAATCATTATAATCACCAAGTTCAGATGAATCTCTTAATCACCTTTCAGCTTGTTCGACACTTAGGCCCCTTTCACTCTCGGGCGCTTTGCAGGTGCTACAGCGCTAAAAATAGTGCCTGCAAAATGCCCTGAAACAGCCGCTGCTGTGTCTCCAATGTGAAAGCCCGAGGGCTTTCACACAGGAGCGGTGAGCTTGAAGGACAGTCCAAAAAGTCCTGCAAGCTGCATCTTTGGAGCGCTGTATTTACCGCTCCTAAAGCACCCCTTCCCATTGAAAACAATGGGGCAGCGCTGCAAATCCGCCTGCAAAGCGCCGCTCAAGTTTTACTTTTAACCCTTTTTCGGACGCTAGCAGGGGTTAAAACCGCCCCGCTAGCAGCCGAATAGCACCGCTTCAGTGTGAAAGTAGCCTAACTTTCAGAATGAAAAGTTTCCAAAAGCCCAATTGAAGGTTCTCATTCATCCAGGTCATTGTAGATCTTATTAGCAGTTTGTTAGATTTAAATGATCCGTTTTGCAATGTTGAAAACATTTTGTACCTTCTCTGAGTTAGTTCAATTCTGATAAGCGTTCTAGAGGCTCATTTGAACTTAAAGATGTATGCCACCTATGGTAGTCTTTACATGGGTACAGCTTGGTGCTGAGCGGGTGATCTCGTGTTCAGTAAGCAGCATGGCAGCCACCGGGCATAAGGCCCAACAGCTGGTCGGGCTCACTGCAGCAGTGGTGCCCACTACAGTGATTTCCAGCTTCTACGGGGATCCCACAGGTATGGTACATACATTGGACCAAAGTAAAAATTCTCATAACTGGAATTAGGCTTTAATAATTGGCTTGTAGTAGCTACAAACCATCATCAGCATTACAGGACAAAATCAAGTCTAATGAGACTTACTATCAATTAAACTTAGAAGCTCATTCACATGGGCATTTTTTGCACAAAAGGTTCTTGCTAGAAGATTCTGCATAAAGTATGTCATTATGTGTGTAAAATATGCAGCTGTGTCCTACTATTTTTTTTATGTGCGGCAAAACACAGTGCACATTATTGTATGTAGATACAGACATGTGTATTGATTGCTATAGTGCTGCATTTAGATGCATACAAAACTATTGCTGTATGCAACTAAATCTAGCGTTTTTGTTTTTTGTTTTTTACGCCCAAGTTAATAAGCTCTAAATGATAAGTTCACCTTTGGAGAAAAAGTAATAAGTGCACATATTTTTTTTGTCAAAAAAAGGGCATTTAATATTTTTACTTTTATTTTTCATGAGCCCACAAAGCATTCAGTGGGCCAACCACCTTCTGTCCAAAGTCGCTCAATGTAAAAATAAAAGTAGCCGGGCAGAAAATAGTTGGCCAAAAAGTGTCTGCATCCAATCAGTTAATGGGGCGATTGTTAAAAACAGGATAGTGGAGGGATATTTGTCAACCCATGCTATATAGCAAGGACAGGTTAGTTTTTTTTTTCAAGAAAAATAAATAAATAATAATAAAAATAAAAAAAAAATGCAAAAAAACACTGTATAGCCAGCTTTACTGATTGCAGAGCTATAAGTCTGACTCAGCAGGGGGTTGTACCTGCATGGAGATTCACACAGAAAGCAAAGGTTTCCTTCTGTAACTGCTGGCAGGTGGCATGTTTTTCTACTTAAGCTGTGGCTGCTTTAGAAAAAATAAAAAAATAAATAAAAATGGTGTATAATGTGAACACTGGTGTGCGTTGTGCACACACGCTACAACATGCATAAACAACCTGTCACAGTGTTTACTTTTTTTAAACTTTAGGGTTATAAAAGAAAACACTAACTTTATGCACAACTGCGCATTGCAGCAAGCTGGCGTGTGTTTTTTTTGTGGGTTGCGTTGCATAAAACTGCAGACATTGTATGGTGTGAACAGGGCACATAGAGAACAATTGTGCAGATCAATGCTGCTCAAGTCCCCCGATATGATTTGAGCCCTAAGACATGGAAAAAGTTTAATTTTCATGCATCCGGCATACGCTTAACTGCTTTAGTTCAAACTGATTTTATTGGAAAATAAAATAAAAAAATTACAGCATTATTTGTTGGTAGACAAACAATTGTATTTAGACAATTTAAACTGAAGGTTTAATTGGGCTTGAAGCCAAGTGGATTGTGGGAAAGTCAGTTCTTTTATAACAGGGAAAGAAGATAGCATCTCTACATCTCATGTCATCCTCAGCCGGGATACCCACTCCCAGTGTTTATATCAGATGCCTCCATTAATTTCCTGTACTCTCCTATGTCAGTACACACTACACAGTACAACAAATAAGAACTCTGCTTTAGCTCTTTCAACAGAAAAAACAACCAAAACAGAAAACCTGGCCAATATTCTGATGCATTGACGTTAATATTCTGAGTCGCTGACCCAGAACAAATATAGGAGATATACTTTTATTTTGACTCATCTACAGCAGGCTTGATCCAGGACTGTGACTACAACATGTTGAAGTCAGGCAACTTGCGATTTCAGGAGGCCTGCAATAACGTCTGTTTAGGGTCGGTTCAAACGTGTTTTCACAATTTCATGTAGTTCCTATCTGTAAAAAATTTATTCCAGAAGAGGTACAAAATCGCATGTTTGTGTGATGTCTCAGATCCTTCTCATCAGAGCCCCCTCATCTTATATCACAATCCGTTCTTACATCTGTGTCCTTAGTCCCCCACATGAGTTTCCCCTTCACATTACTGTCCACTGCCCCCTTCAAATCAAGGAGCACCCTGGATTTCTGGCAGAACAACAGGTATTACTCCATTTGTAGCCATTTTAAAAAGGGATGTAACATAGGTAAATGTGCATGTCCTGCATAGATGTATTGAAAGTTGTATTTTTTCCCCTCCAGACATTCCCTTAAACTAGCCTAAGGCCCCTTTCACATGGGCGGACTCCGGCAGCGGATCCACCTGCTCAGCGGGGAATCACCCTGCTGAGAAGGCAGATGACAGGTCTGTATCTGCTCTGCTTATGCAACGCTGACAGCCACCATCCACTCTCCTCTATGGGGCAGTCAAATGGAAACGGATGTCATCCGATCCGATTCGCCACACGGATGGGGAACGTCTTTTAGCAGATAGGAACGGATGCTTGCAGGTATCATTGTTCACATGTCCATTGACATCCGCCACTGCCTAGAGAGCAATGGATGTCGGATCCTAAAAAACTGACAGGCGGACCCAATTAGTCTGCCGGCGTGAAAGGGGCCTTAAATTGATGCTCTTCCTGCCCCCGCCCTGTTACCCATAGAGGTCTATGCACATGAAGCAAACTGTTGTGCAAGTTTGTGGAAATAAAG